>JAOUQZ010000026.1:3310552-3343092 GCA_028564935.1 Neosilurus hyrtlii
ATATATATAATTTTATTTTATTTTATTTTTTGTTCTCATTGCCTACAATAGTATTGTTCAATACTTTTTCACCAAAAAATTATAAATAGGATATAATAGGAGCCCTTTTAGACAAAAGTGGTGGTGTATAATCTTCATTGCACACTACTGTGTGTGTGTATTTGTTTGTTTGTTTATTTATTGTATGTGGGGAAAAAATAACAGTACTACAATTTTATCCCGACAAACCTGTTTAGTGGTTGCCCACTCATTAGGGGATTTCTATATATTTAGCTCTTCTTCGACGTATCGAGCACTGTTTTACGGAAAATCAACTCAAGGTCTGTCTGTCTGTCTGTCTGTCTATCTGTCTGTCTGCACACTACTTAGTTAGCTCGCCCACTGTTTCAGCTAACCCTGTATTCTTATTAGTTATAAAGCACATAATTGTTTTGTGATGTTACTCTTCTATGATGTTGTCTAAACCTTCATTTTAACACTTCATCGGCACTGCCTGCCCTGTATCAGTGGTAGATCTATAGTTGGGTACAGGTGTGGCTCCATTTCGATGCCCTAGAGAATATCTAGGGAGCCTCCAGCTGGCTGTTTGATTGGGTAGATGATGAGATCCAGGTCTAACACAGAGTCTCCAGTGGTCCTGCTGCCTTGGCAACAGTGCCGCTACCAAGTGCAATCATCTGTGCAGACATATTGCGACAGATGTTTCTTGTGGGGATAGATGACCTTTGACCTTCACAGTCAGCTGTGAGCAGGAAGTGTGATTAGTGCAGAGCTCAAAAGCCCCCAGGGGTCCTTATTCCACATGGAAGCCACAGATGGAGTAACCTTGGCACCATGACCTGACTACGGGTAGCAGGTTGAGTGTGATGCCTTATGGGATGTTATAGCTCTCTCTATTTGTTGTGTATATATAGCACATGCAGGCTATTTCATGTAAATGAAATCAGTTTTATGTTTTTATTCCTTTACTTCTTAACACAATATCCAGTGGAGCTTTAAATGAATGCTATGAAACAAGGAGACTTTCCTTGTGCTCTGCTCATAGGTTTATGGTAGTAGCTGTAACTGTAGGCTGGCCTTCTGATTATAGGCAAGATAAATATAGATATACAAAAACATACACCCTACATTTTTACACTGTTTTTATTTGGTGTCTTAAATAGTCTTCGTTGTGTGCAGTCTCCTCCCTTCTCTGCACTGCCTGGTTGTTGTGCCACCCAGGCCACCCCTCTGTACCCACCTCTATAATTAATGCTTCCTCGGAGTCGTGGAGGGCTGCATGATTTTCTTCTGCCGTTTCATGTTGCTGCTGCTGGGTTTTTTATTTTTATTGTTTTTTTTAAATAATCTTTGTCTGATACATTAACCAGTACGTCCAGTGTTTAATCTTGTTTAGATTGTTTGGTAAGGATTACTGTGTACTTATGTCAGTAGGTTTTAGTAATTCTGTGCTTTGATTGAATAGTCTATCAGCTCTCCATAGTAAAAATAAAAAGCTGGAAATAGTCGTGACTTGTTATAAGCTAAAGTGTTTTATGATAAAAACATAATTTTGTAATTGTAAATCTTGGGGGTGGGGGAACTGGAAAAGATGTAATGCCAGCTTCTGGTAGTTCCGCTACCGAACCGGAAGTGCCGACACCACAGGTTTTTTTTTTTTTCAGTTTAGACCAATAAAATATAGAGTTAAATTATTTGATAGTACAAACTTTGAAAGTACTTCTTTTTTATTTTTAAAAGTTAGAGGTTTTTCCTACCAGACTTGATTTTAATGGTCTCCAGGCCTTCATCTAACCGGACGTCCATGAAAACAAAATATGGTGTGTGTGTGTGTGTGTGTGTGTGTATAAATTTTTTTGTTTTTTTTAAATTTCTGCTTATTTTGGCGGGACTACTGGCCTGCAGGCCTTTATGTAACTAACTAGCTCTGTGGTAAACAGTTGTATTTTACTATTTTATATTGAGGTTTTCTTTTTTTTTTTTTTCCAAAAATTTAGCACAATAATAAGAGGATAGAATAAAACAGTCATTCCACTCCCTCTTGTGAGATATGACTAATAGCCTGCTCGACTCCATCTGGTGAGGCTCTCTAATCATATTCAACTGGAAGTCATGGAATAACTGTTAAATAATATAAATATATATATATATATGTGTATATATATGTACACACACACACACATCATTCATAGATAGGGGGGTGTGTAGATAGGTACATGGTGATTTCTGTAAGGGGTTTGCATGTTATCCCTGTACTTAGGTGGGTTTCCTGTGTATGCTCCAATTTCCACACACAATGCAAAGACCTTACAAATTCACAACAGACCAACTGGCTATTAAGGTTAAATTGCTCATAGCTGCGAACATAATGTGTGCATTGCTATCTGTGTCTTTGTGCTGTCCCGTGATAGACATGTGACCTTGTCTCTCTCCTATCGTATCGTCCAAGTTCAACCCGAAATGGATAAGCAGTACAGATAATGAATGAACAAGCCTCAGCGAACCAGCTTTGAGTACGTCTAATTTTAAATCACTTGTGGCCGGGTGGAGTGGAGGCCATTTGCTGCACTTGCAAAGCAATTCCTGCTTTTCTTTCCTGTTTTGTGCCTAGGGAAGTTCCTCTGTTTGTTCGACCCCTGGTGGAGCGAAGACAAAAGCTCTTAGTCATCCTCTGCTTTGTGCATGTGTGTTACGTGCTGGGATTAGCCGAGCACAGCGGTGTCCAATCAAATGCCGTGTTTAGGTTTACTCAGAAATGGGAAGTCTGAATTCTGTAATTTTGAAAATGACAGTTACGTAATTCAGAGTTTCAGCACTTTCACATGACGAAGTGGAAGGAAAGACAAGCTAGCCAGCTAAAAACAGTACTGATGAGCTTACTTTCTCCAAACGGCGAACTGTGTGGTTAGTTTTATGTTGATGTTTTATGTTGAAAGTAAACATGATATTTACTCTCGGTGGGGTGAGCGACCATGTTGACAAGCATTATATGTGAACTAGGTTTTCCCAGTAGGAATTCTGAGCTGTGAAAATTTATCTATTGTTTTTTTTTTCTAGGCGAATGTCGAAAATTTTAAGTTGGAAGCTTTAAACACAGCTTTATTCACATGTTGAAATGATTACAGGTTTTCATTGTACCTGAACATCACGCACACCTGGAGGCCTAGATCAACAGATTAAAATGGTGGAAGCAGGTGTTGGAAAGAAAGCGTAACCGTACTATGTTCTGAAGCTACAGGAGTTAACTTGAGTGAATAATTTGTGTGAAATTTGTTTTTCAGTACAAGAAGTTAAAAACCAGTGTACACCAGACTGGTGGCTCAGTGATTAAGGCTCTGGAGCGGTGATCCAACAGGTCAATGGTTCAAGCCCCATTTTCACCAAGCTGCCATTGTTGGGTGTTTGAACAAGGCCCTTAACACTCACTCACTCACTCAGTTGTATTTAAATAAATGATACATGTAAGTCGCTTTGGATGAGGGCGTCTGGCATATGCTGTAAATGTCAAACCTTTCAGCTATTTCTTAATAATTTTAAAAGAATTTGCTAATACAAAGTCTGTTGTGTTCACAGGTCTTGTATAGTTTGCTATTGATTACTAAGATTGTATGAGTCAAAATCTAGTCGTGATATTTTCTATTAAGTGAAATGGTTGTTCACCTCATTCCACCTCACTGTACCACAGCACTGAAGTGAAATTGTTTAATAAAATGCTCTTATTAAGTTTGGGGTTAATTTTCTTTTAAATAGCTTAGTTATTTACTATACTGACCTTGGAGGTCATTTGCTGGGCACTTCGGGGAAATTTTCACTTCGTTTACATGCAGAGTTAAGTTGAGCTACAGGTATAACCACTAGGTTTTCACTCGACCTGATGGAAGGATAGAGTGATGGATGAATACTGATGGGTGGACACTGATGGATCTTTATTAATCCCAGAGGGAAATTCACAATTTCCAGCAATATTTACAGTAAACAGCACAAACTTAAGTTAGAGGCAAATATAGTAAAGATAAAAAAATGTAAAGAACTTAAGGTAGACATAGTAAAAACTGGACTGCTGTACAGAATCTGAATCGATTTATTGGGCGAAGTATCTCCAGTCCCACTGCGATACCTGGCAATATGCCCCGTTTCAGCTTGTTAGTACTGGACTTTTTCCACTTGACCTACTATATCATGCACCAAAACAACTGACTGGCAGGAAATTGGTACCATGTTGAGCTGGGAAGTGGATTTATTTAAATCTCTACATGCTGAACACATTAGTTACGTTGATCTCTGATGTGCTTCAAGTGACATTTCTGTTAGGCTATCCAGAGCCTCTTTAGCATGTAGTTGTCCTGAATAATCAGTCATTATCTATATTGAGGGTGTTTTTATTCACATTTCTTGCTATGAACTTTTTAAATTCTGAAATAAAAATCAATAGCTGTTAAATGACAACATTTAAAGTATAAATTTTAAGACAGTTAAGTTTCACATTTTTGAGAGATAGTACTTAACTTTTAATACAATGACGTGTCAGTAAAAAAAAAAAAAACTTGCAGTACAAAAATTAAAATTATGTTCCAGAGTTTTGGGTAAGAAAATGGATTTGTTTCATGGTTTTTCTGGAGCTGTAGTTTGACTGTTTGTTTGAAGAGGTTCCGCCGAACACAGATTTGTTCGCACATTCTTTTAAATCCAGCATCGTTGTCTCCACGTTTTTTAACCCGATTCCTCTCCCATGTTTTCCTGTCGCCCATATTCTAAAATATTGGACTCTTTAAGCCGACCTAGCATGAACTTAAACGAAAAATCAGCAGTCCCAAAGTTTAAACATTGCTAAGTCTCCTTGCTGTGTTTGTTAGTTACTACTTCTGTTATTTCTGGGTCAAAGACCGGATCCAGACCTGAGAGGGCCGAGTCCTGATGACGTCGGTTTGTTTGGGGTCATATGCAGTAAAAGTCTCTACCATAATCAAGCTGTCCAGTTATGTTAGTCCGACTTGGAGAAAGTCAGTTTAGTGCAATTTCATTTAGACACACGTTTCCAGGTTTTTTTTTTATACTGTAAGTCCAGATTTAGTCGCCTGACACTGTTTTTTTTTTTGTTTGTTTTTTTTGTTTTTTTCCCTAAATATGTGTAAATGTACTGAACGCTGGTGTCTCCTTCTATCAGGATTCATCTTGTCTTATCTGTCCATGTCTTCACTGTTTTTGTATTTTTGTGTCTGTACATTATGTTCTTACTGTAGTGCACTAAATGAAATAATGTGTGATAAAATGTTCCAGACACTATACAGCACAATGATATAACACAGTCGGCGCAGCTTTGTTCTGGTGGTTGAAGCTGGTACAGTCAGAGTTATTCTTTTTTACTTTTTTTTGCACACCACCAACCATGTAGGGACACAAGCATGCACATACCCCCTCCATGTCATGCGATGCTGCCACCTGCTTCTTTTCGAGCTTGTATTTGGAGGCGGCCTAACCCACTCTGCATGAACGCGCTATCCGCCCCCTCGTACGAATGAGCTCACAGACGCCCATGGATTGGCTGGTGATCGCTGTGAGTGACAGGGAAGTGAGCGTATAACATCCTTCCCTGCAGTGAGAGCTCGGCCAGTTAGCTCCCATCGACTCCCGGTCACGGAGCGCTGTGGCATCAAGATTCGAATGTGCGATCTCCGGCTTGAGTCGAAATTATTCTTCCCAACCGTCATAAACAAGAACACAGATTTGAGCGTCAATCCCAGACAAAATTGAGACTCTTCAACCCCAACGCGTTTTCAACCAGGCCTTTTTCCTCCCCGTGTTGTAGTGCGGTTTAAACAACACTGAATGCAGTTCTGCTTATGTGTCTGTTTCTGAGTCCTGTTTACTTTCAAGCTTTTTATTGTTAACCTCTGTAGACAGGCGTGGTGTTGTTTCACTGAGTGTTTTTAAAATCTTGGCTATTTTAAGCTTCCTGTATAACTATGTAGAAAATGGGGGAGAAGATACTTGTACTGCAGCATTACAGAGCAGTGGATTGAGGACTTGTATTTATTTAAAAAAAAAATCCTGATGGATGACTATGATATCACTTACAGGGAACTGAAAGCTCTCCGAGAAGCCTGGAGTAACCCACCAGCAGCTGTTTCCTAATAAAATTCACAATCATATAGAGAGCCTAAAGAGAATTTATGGTATTTTAAAGGCAAGGGCAACCTGTGATTTTTATTTATTTATTTTAACTGTCTAATCCCCAAATTATTTTTCCATTTATAATTTTAATTCATCTCAGCTTCATCATACATGCACATTACAACAAATTACAACCTAGCAGATTTTTAACCCATACACAACTGCTAAACTGACGGTGCAAATTTGGAACCACTAGAACGCTACTAGCCGCTAAAACCCCCTCTTCTGAATGGGATTGTGAGGGGTGCGACAATAGATTGATTGTGCAGCACTGATGTGACGTTCGGTTGGGGGTTGGTGAAGTAACGTGGCAGTGTCTGTAGCAGCTCCCAGCTTTACCGTCGTCGTCTCGTTCACATGGTATGTGTCAGGAGAGCAGAGTGGCATGTTGGCAGGTGGGGTGAAAAAGGAAACGAGAGACTGATCACCCTGTAATCACAGCACTGCACACCCATCCTGGGGATCCGGTTGTGGCAACCAGCAGCGGATGTTATTTTGCATGCACACATACTCACACAAAAGTCTTATCAAAACTGCAAGTATTTTGTTGTCATTATTATCTACCTCAAACAGACCTAACTCTGTCTGTGTTTACCATTTGTTTTGTGTCAAGGCACCTAACCCCCAACTGCTCTCCGGGCGTCGCAATGTGTGACAGTCCACTGCTCCGTGTGCGTGTGTGTGTGCTCATTTTGGATGGGTTAAATGCAAAGCCGAAGTATAGCTTGTGGGATTAATACAGTGCACAGTATGTAAAAACTAAAAGTTCTCATAGAGAAGTGGAGTGCAGTGAGGGGCAGTTAATCCAAGACTATATACGTGCTTTGTTTATCTCTCCAGGCCCGTTTATTCCCGCATGGAAGGTGGTGGCGACAATTGCGAGAACTCTAAAAACTGCTGTGCATGCGCTACCATATAAATCAAGTCGCCCATGGAATTCTGGGAGGGCTACCAAGCCCAGCCAAAGTGGCTCTGTCATCAGGTCAACCATCCTATAATCGTGCCGCGCATGCGCTAACGCATAAATCGAGTCAGACGGGAAAGCACAATTAGTGTTGCTGTTCCATTCGCTCACAGCAATAAATAACATTATTAGTGTTGACAAACAAAACATAACTATTTATTCACTCACTTAACTGCTTACTCCTACTAGGGTTGCGGGGAGGCTGGTGCCTGTCTCAGCTGACACTAGACGAAGGTGTTGTACACCTTGAACAGCTCGCCAGATCATCACGGGGACGCATTTATACTCGCACTACTTGGTTTATGGAGGCTAACAGACATGAATCTGGTTCATGCTACAACTTAGGACTCCAGCGTGATTTTAATCTTTTAAAAACTGTTGAGCCCAGTAAGTCTTCAAAAGGTTCACTCCATGTTGGGTTCGAACACTTTAAACGAAATCTGATTTGCAAGTTGAAAGGTTATTTAATAAATAGGCTCCTATTTTTGGATATTCTCGGACATCTTTAGAGCAACTAGATTTGGTTAAAATCATAAAATGGCTCCTTTAAGCTGCTCAGCCTATTTTTCTTTAATAGCACCATCACACTGGCTGTTCCTTTATTCCTAAAATCTCACACGGTCCAATCTCAAATTAAATCTAAATATAGAGATTTAGGAGGTGCCTTAAAGTGGAGCTCCAATATGATTTCTCTTACTTGAAGTTTTTGGTGGGAATTCTCAAACCCCATCCATGTATTCTACGTATATCAACATGAATTCATTTTAATAACTTGTTTATAAAAGGGAATAAAAATGGGGGAACCAAACATGCAATCTTAGTCTCAACATGTAAAGTCCACAATTTAGAAACCGTCGCTAAAGAACATTTCAACAGCACAAGAATATCATTAGTTGTTGGTTTATTTCACCTCCTTGACGATGATGTCACATCATGTGACCCGAGTATTACATGCCTCTTGTTCTCTGTATTACTCACTCCGAGAAACATTTTCTAAGATTTTTCCTTTTTGAACACGTAAACAGGAAGAACGGTGAGACTGGCGGATGTACGCTGTAGGTTTTTTGATGTTCCAAAAGCAACATTGGACGCTTTTTCCTTATGGTTGATATAAACTATCATCTTTTAAACTTCCCAGATAAACTGTATTTTCAGCCCTGAAGCTAAAGCAGGGGATTACAAACCAAGGCTTTTGCATGCAGGTGTGATCGTGTGATGCGAGCAGATGGTAGGGATATTCATCATGTTTGTGTATGAGGCAGTGTCCCTCTCCCCAACATTCTCCAACATCTGATACAGAGGTCCATTAAACTCTTATTGGTGTCAGTCATGTTCACAGCGATGCTGGGCAATAGTTCCGATACATTCAGTAGAGAAAGAGAAGCAATGCCTTTGTTGTATGTATCATTCCTCAGTTTTTGCTCATTTTTTTGTAGACTACTGAGGCTATGTACACGTCTGTATTTTTCTAAACCGAAACATCTCCATCCAGACAGTGTTTGTGTTCAATATCAGAAATCTTCATCCCTATTGGCACACCTTACAATGTACACCACATGACCAGTCATTCCCTGGGCTTGTGCATGCCAGTATAAACAGGAAGCAGACCGTCTAATCTGCAGTTGGTTTCTTCGACAAAGGTTTCAGTGATAGGAGTGTGATGAATCAGGGAAGGACATGCCATGACTGATAAGATCCAATCAGGAAGAGAAAATGGGTGTCTGCATGATCATTTCCATCTAAAGTCATTTACAGACTTAAATGCAGTACTGTAGCTTTAAAATGGTGTCTCCAAGACTTATTTTTAGGCTGGATAAAAAAATGTCTCGGTTTCTTATCAGCACCCGGAAATTGATGCCGCATTTATTTTATTTTATTTATTTATTTGTTTTTGTTTTATTTATTCTGAAAAACCACACTCAAAACACCAGTGACGGGGGAAAAACCACACCGAACATGATTGTGTTAAATGCTGTGATTGTGAGTCTGAGATTGGTTTATTGGTTGGTTTTTGGAACTGCAAGGCTGTTCTATAGACAGTTGTTCAGAGTTTCAGGGTTTCATTTATATTAAATGTTCATGGTACGGACTGGTCAACTAGGGTGTATTGTATAGCCTCAGTCACTTTACTTTTGCATTCATCTTTAAAAGATTTAGAATTCAACAGTTTCTTACTTAATATCTCTATTTCCCTGCTCGAAATGTGATGCATTTTAAACAGTGGCACCAGGAGAGCACAGATCTCTGCCAAGTACAGCAATTCAACATATGAACCAACATATCTCACAGTGTTAAAGAATCCTTTAAACAATTCCAGAATCTAGAATTTGATCCTAATCATCACCAACTTCTAATGAAGTCCCACTTCTGGTAGACATTTCATGAAAATCCACACATAGCATTTCACATAATCCTGCTAAAAAACAAACAAATACACAAACCAACAGTAAAACATAATGCCCTTGGCAGAGGTAACTAGAACATACTAATGTCGATGTAGCTTAAAGGACAAACATCTTTCTGAATGAGGTGCAAGTGTCTTGTGTGAAAGAAAGGCACTCTACTGTACAGGTGGTTAAGAGTGCAGCAGTTCAGAATAGTCAAATCCCTGAAGCACCTACCTCCACAGGACAGGTGTGACCTGTAAACAAATGGCAGGCGTTAACCCATCAGAGGTCAAAAACATGTCTTGTGTGTCCCTTTTTACAATTACGGAGAGCTCTGACCTTTGCATTTGCAAGTAGGCAGCTTCTAAATAGGGATTCCTAAAAAGCTTGAGTCGAGGCAACTGGACTTCTTTTTGAAGGCGTTTCGATTTTAATCCAAAAATCATTCAGTTAGAAAATCTGGTGGAAAGTTCCAGTCTTATACAGGCTGAGGGGAAAAAACTCTAGTCACATGCAAATCATGTCCGTCCGTCCCCCATCCATTCCACTGCTCGTTAGGGTCCTTTGTCTACTACTTGGTTCACCCCAAGGACCAAACTTCCAAAGAGAACCTGAGCGGCATTGTGTTCGCAGTCCAGCGCAGCGAGGAGCGCTCGAACCTGTACATACGAGGAAGTAGAGCCACCTCTTCAGGTCGAGACTCGGCAGTCCACGTACATCTCAAGGACAAGCGACACTCATTTGAGCACAGCAATGTACAGATTCTTGTCAGGGAAGAGAGATGGTTCGAAAGAGGAGTTAAAGAAGCCGTCTATGTGAAGAAGGAAAAAACAACATTAAACCGAAGAGGCGGACTGAGGTTTCACCTTTCAAGCACTTTCAAGGCAGCTCTGGATCTCCTTCCCAAGAGGTTTCACTCCACTTCACACCTTGATCCAGGTGACCAAACGACCCTATATGCGGACCAGGGAAACAACCCAAGTGGACAAAAGACCCTAAAGAGCATCAGAATGGATTGAGAGACAGTGATTTGCATGTGACTTGAGAATTTTTTTCCTCAGCCTGTATGAAGCTTTTTGGATTAAAGGCGAAACGTCTTAAACACACACACAAAAACAAGTCCAGTTGCCTCGACTCAAGCTTTTTAGGATTACCATGACCTGGATGATAGAGAATCTACACCAACCTAAATAGGGATTGTTTTGTGTAATGGTGACAAATGCTGCATAAAGTAAAGTATCATACCTGGTTTTTGAGCTGATGGATAAATGTAGTGTTTATCGCTACCATCTGTTATTTAAAAAGTTGGTGATTGGAGTTCCTTGCTATACGGTCAATGCTTATGGACTGACAGTAATTCAACTTGACTCTGAAATACAGATAGCTGTGTAGCTAGTGCCAGAAGTTCATGGACACCCGTCCAGCCCAGTCATGGCGGCATTTTAAGCGTCCTTTGCCACTAAGACGGCTTTCCACTGGACTTTGATTGAGCACTGCTGTTCGGTGATTAGGCCTGTGGCACAGTCACCGTTCCAGTTCGTCCTAAAGGTGTTGTCATGGCAGACACAGGTCAATTCACTAGGAGATGTGGATTCAAAATCAAGAGAAGTTTTATTCAATCAAAGTAGACAAAACAGCAAATTGTTTAGCAGTTCAAAAAGGTTTAGGAACAAGTTATTCAGTCAAAGTGAAAATAGCAGTTCGTCGCAGCAGGTGTGATCTCCAAAAAAAAGAATTCTAAGACACCCAAATCCACTCAAGGCTAGGTATATATACCATCAGTTTCTAGTGTTATCTTAGCCACCATTATTTTTCGGCTTAGAAGAGAAGACAGCGGCCCAGATATTGTTCACCACCGGTGGCGTTGACATTACGTGGTAGACCTTGGGCAGACCTTAGGTTTTTTATGTGTAAATCTTAACGGTTCAACTACAATTTAATACACTTTTACCAATCATAATTCACTCATCCATTCAAGCCCCCAGTGGCGCCTGATACCCCGATTTACTCCACTATATTGTTTAGTGGGCTGATGTCAGGGCTCCCTTAAAGGTGCTCAAGTTTTTCTGCACCAACGTCGGCAAAGCATGTGGAGTTCACTTTGGGAATTGTCGTGCTGGAGCGGAGTTTAGGGTCAATAGTTCCACTGAAAGGAAATTGTAATGAACCGCTCTTGACATTTTATATAGTTGTAGGAACAGTTTGGTTGTACACAAATGTTTGATCATATAGTGTAAACTGAACACGCTAATGTGTCGGTATGTCGAATAAATTCAATGGTATTTAGGGAAGGGGCCACACAGTGGTTAATGTTGTGGACTATCAAACTGACGGAAAGCTGCCACTGTTGGGCCCTTGAGCAAGGCTCTTAACCCTCAGCTGTAAAAATAATTTAAAAAATAAATAAATGTAAGGCACTCTGGATAAGGGTGTCTGCCAAATGCTTTAAATGTGTTTATTTAATTGTGAAGACTTTCTGTTTTTATAGTGAGATATAAATGTTTATGACATCATACAGCTGAGGAGACATTTCCTGCTCCCTGGTAGGAATTCTTAGTTAAAGGGGTTGGTTTGATTGTAGTCTGCTTGTTTAAAAAAAATCTATTTTGTGGTTTGTCGTTACTTGTTATGGACTTGAAATATATACACAGGGCAGCACTCCACTGATTAAGGAAATTTTATTGCCACTTCAGTGGAGTGCTGTCCTGTGTATATAATTCAAGTTTGTTTTCATTTGAGGATGAAACCCACTTTTGAATTTTGAGGGTTGAGCGCTTTTTTTTGGGGGGGTGCACTGCACTGCACCCAGATTTTGTGTCTGCGCAGACTGTGTGTATTGACTGCGCATGTGAAACTGAGCCCACAGAATCCGAGCCTGAAACACAAAACAAGAATGTTTCAAAGTTTTTCTTCCTCGTATCCCCTTCTGCTTTATCTAGTATTAGCTTTAAACATTGAAGACGCTCCTTTTTCAAGTTGCAAACTGCTGAGCATGCTTTCTGGGTTCTTGTTTTTAGTTAATTTGTGGACTATCTGACTTTGGGACCATAGCATTTGCCAGGAAAATCGTAACGTGCGTGAGTTAAGAGATGTCTGCATTCAGTATGTTTTGTAGACACTCTTGCGCATGTCCTTCGAAGCATACTTGGCCCCTGAGAATCACCCAAAATGTTCAGAAAGTCAGTTCTGTGTACCTTGGAGTTAAAACTAGAAAAAAATTAACTAGAAAGCAATGGCTGTTCATATGATGCTTCAGGCTTATTAATTATTGCCTTAAACCTGGTGACTCATGATTTCAAGCTTTGTTTTTCATCCATATCAAAAAAAAAAAATCTAAAACATTTCAAAAAATCTTACGGAAATCTTGACGGAAAAGCATTGCAGCAAGGACTTTTTTGTGAATCTTGAAAGGATGAACAGTTTTCAAAGATTGAGGTTATGTTGCAAGCCTTAACAAAATTAATGTATCAACCCAATTAATATATAAGTATTATATCTAATTATTATATATTATATACCCATTTAAATATATACTCTATGAATATGATTATGTATGTTTGATAACACCATTGATGATATTTAGGCTAATTTCTTTACACGCCCCTTTAAACTTCGTTCCTACTTTATGGGGACATTTTTAAAGCCGTCTACTTGTTGCAGTTTACTGATTCACTCATATCCCGGTTACTGTTCAAAAGCCAGCCACTTTTTAACTTCAAACAAGGATAAGTGAGTAAATCGCTGCAAGTTCACCCATTTTCCTGCTAGAAATGTGAATGCCAATATCACAGTCCTGTGCTCTCAGAGTTTATCAGTGAGGCGGCAGGCCTGGGCCTGTAGTCTTTATCGTACTGCCTCAAGAGTTTCCTCCACCACGAACAGCCTGATTGGCTCCGCAGGGACACCGACCGGAGGGGAAAAGGAATTAGCCGGAATGTAAGCAGATGGTTGAGACTGAATCTTCGAGACAGGAAGCAGTGGTTGCCCATGTCTGCTCTCATTTTTTCCAGTTCAGTACTGTTTCCATTCCTGTTATTTGTTAATGGGTAACAAAAGTGTGGAGTGAGAGCCAGCCTTACTTTCATAATTAAAAAGAATACGCAATCTAATAGACGGATATATTTTTACTGAAGTTTTTGATTTTAAAATACTGTCTTACCCTTAACAGAATTCGCGTCATTGCTTTGTTTGGAAAGCACGTGACGGCCGTGATCTCTTTTTATACAGCAAAACCTTCCCAAGTTCAGTGTTAGTGAAACCCAGCATGAACGTTTTCTTTATCTGCATGTCCGATGTGCAGGCTGGTTCAGTCCATTACAACAGGACAAGCATATGGAAATGAGACGGATCAGACAAAAGTATAAAAACAAAAGATATTTCATCAGAATTTTAATCGACATTTCAATTTAAATCCATGGCCTGGGATTATTTTTCATAACAGCTGAATGTTGAGGCAGGGGAAATGGTGATGGTGTTGACTGTAGGAGAGTCTGTTGGGAAATGTGAGTGGGCCCCTTTTATACTCACTTGCTCGCTCTCTCGTTTGCTGAAACTGCTTAAGCCTATTAGGGTCACGGGGAGGGTGGAGCCTATCTCAGACAACACTGGGTGAAGACGGGGCAGACAACAAGCTCGTCAGACCATCGCCAGGCCAGCACACCCAACCATTCACACTCTCACCCAGGGACAATATGGAACAGCCAGCTCGCCTAATGTGCATGTCTTTGGACTGTGGGAGGAAACCGGAGTATCTCGAGAAAACCCACACAAACACGGGGACAACTTAAAACTTCACACAGAAAAGCCAGAGCCCGAGAACTAAAATCAGGACCTTGTCGCTGTGAGGAAGGCTTGCTGACCACTACACCACCACACACACTGGCCACTAATGCAATGAATTGTAGCTTATTTATATAGTTTTATTTATATTACAGGTGAAATCTGATAAATCAAGTCAAATGTTTTTGTATTGAATATGAGCATTAATTTAGTGATGGCTATATCTGCTAGTTTGTGTGATGACTTTGCACAGGATACTAGTAATTGTTGAGCTCTAATTCCAGCTCAGCACAGGATTAAAGTATAGAAACTGTAGATATGATGGTAGCAAAAAAAACTATAAAGTATAGGAATTTCCAGTAGTGCAAAATACATGTAATAAATGGGTTCAGTGCAGTAAAAACGTTAAGATACAGTGAATACGCAACAACATTTTAAGACAAGTGGAATCTTGCCACCCTGCATTGTTGACATTTTCGATATTTGGCAGACGCTTTTATCCACAGCGACTTAAAATCATCATTTTTGTACAACTGAGCAATTAAGGATTAAGGGCCTCACTTAAGGTCCCAACAGTCAGTGGTGGTACTGGGGTCTGATCCCTGACCTTTGGATTTGCAACCCATTGCCATAATCAATAAGCCACCACTGCATCACACACATACAGAAATCAGGCACAAAATAATTACACTTTTAACTTGTGCTCAGAACTAAAAATAATTTATTGGACATTCATACATTTTAAACAAAATGACGAAAAACTGTCATTTAAATGGGAATAAAAATGTATTGTTTAAATTTAACAGCACGAGCTGAAAGTCTGATAAAGTTCATACAGCCAGTCTTTAATATACATTTGTATGTTTTTATGGGAGCAATCATTCATCAAGCATGAACCAATTTCATTATTTAGTTGTTTACCACCCTTTACCGTTCTCCATAATTATGCATTGAAGGGACTGAGACGCCGAGCTGGGTGTGAAGGTATACCTTAAAACTCCAGCATTACCAACTACCCCCGTTATTTTGTCTGTACCCATTGGTCATATCACCAAAATATAAGCAAAGAAGTTCTTTCAATCACAGCGACCCTGAAGCACTATTTTGTTGGGTCTCAATGCTGTGTGTGTCTGGGAAAAGGTACAGGATTTACATCTGTCTTCTTGGATGGCCTTGAAGGACTTTAGCTTTAGTGTCCACTCTTTTCCTCACATAGACTGTTCACAAAAGTACCGTTGTTCTCTTGCCAGCACATTCAGACCTCTAAAATGATTAAGTAGCACAAAACATTGTTACTCCGCACTTCCCATCTTCACCTTCCAGTGTTGTTGTTGCTTCGGCAACACAATGCCGTCTTTGAGCAGCATTCTTCCTTTCCACATTCTCACAAAGACCTTCTCACACACTGAAGCTAAATGGATATCCTCGACCTACTAATGAACATGTGAGTTTAGGTTTAAAACTCTGATTGCTCTTTAAAAGCTACCCCTGTTGGTGAACAGTCATGGGCCTGCTTACAAAAAGCTGCATGTCTATCCAAGCTGCTACCAGACTACAGAGGGCAGGACTGGGACAAAGCTGGTCCAGGAATTAATCCTGTTGAAGGCAGGCTTTGCCCTCCTTTCCTAATCACATCAGTGGGTTTTATTTTTTTATTTTTTCTTTCTCTCTAATCCATCCAACTGCTGTCCAGAGACTAGTGCACCCCCTGTGGTGCTGGTGGGTTATGCACTATAGCATGTTCTGGTGCTGTTCTAATGGTATGTACAGCTACTTGTAATGTATTTTCTGAGGTCGTTGCATCTCTTCTTGGTAATGATGGTCATGGTTTTATGAGGAAGCTGATTTTCCTTCCAGCCTTCCTTTTGTTAGAGCGCCTCACTGAATGTTGCACGTGGCTGTACGTTTCTGACCTTGCAGTGAAGCATTATCACAAAAGGGGAGTGAATTTACACTTGAATATCAGCACAGCTGTGATTTGGTGGCCGAAGGCCGAGTGTCTAATCACGACGCTTCTATAAACAAGAAAAATTGTGACCCAGTTTTTAAAACTATGTGGCTGAATGTTCCATATGTTTTGGCTAGTGCTAGTTTAGAACCTAAAGAAGCCACACCTGCGTTATAGCACATTGGCTTGCTATTGAGCATTGATTTGTACATTACTGGTAAAAGTGCTTCCACTAAAATTGAGTTTGGGTTAAAAGTTGTGTTAATGAAAAAATTTTATTTGCCACTAGCGTGCATGGCTTTGAACTGTAGGAGAAACCCCATTAAAGCACGGGTTTATCACATAAGAAAAACTGGCTCTGTAAAGTTGTTTGCGCACACGAATTCAAAATTTTAGTACAAACTTGGTATAAAAAATTTCTTGTGCACTCCTATTGTTTGCAGTAGGATTTGAAGCCGGCTGTGTGGCAACTTCGTGAAAACACTTTCAAAGAGAAAAATCTCATCTGAGATGGACATTTGTATCAAAAACCGGTTGTTATATTTTGACTGTGGGGAGGTATTTGGTCTTTTCTGAGGCTAAAATACTGTAGCTACTGGAGATGTGAAGTTTTTCGGGTGCTCGAGCTGTGTTGCTGTGCTTACAATGTTGGTAGCTTAGCTCTTACAAAAAAAGTCAATTTCTCAGTAAAAATGTCAAGATTACACTATTTGATCACGGATCAATTTTAATAAATGTTCACTTCATGGAAACTGCAAGAAGTACTGCAAGTTCCAATGTCTGCACAAAATGCCCCTTTTAAGGAAAAAAACGTGTGTGTGTGTGTGTGTGTGTATATATGTATATATGTATATATAAATATAAAAGATGATCGAATTGAGCCTGAATAAATAAACCATAAAAACTTTATCTTGCCTTAGTGTTCCTGTGTAGCTACATTAAATTGTTCATTGTTATTCATCATGAAATAATGCAATAAAAAATGGTAAGCAACCCTTTAAAAGAAATCTGTGTCAGTATTGGAAATGTATCCATCTTTTGTTCAGAGAGCATCATGGCTACTGCCTATTTTAATCCCTGTGCACGACTCTAACAATTTCCTAATTACACAGTTTCCTCTGGGATCAATAAAGTATTCTGATTCTAAATTGCACACCACAATAATATTCATATTTAGACTGGTAATTTTAATTCATTACATATTCACTTTCCAGTGTAATTACTCCCTGCATAAAAATACTGCCAGACCCCTTGTGGAGGACGAAACATATACCTGGCTAGAGTTTTCAGTATTAAAATAACCATCTGGATATTCAAATATGCACATGTCTGATTTAAAACATGACTAATTTCTGAGCGGTGTGTATCTTTACCGATAAAGGCCCCCCCCCCAAACCAAGTTTTATATTTCTTCAGATGAGAAATCATTAATTATATTATAGTTGGCTTCCTGCACATGGGTTGAATAACATTCCATTCAGTCAGTACTTGATTTCACATAGAAGCGGTCCAATAAGATTATCTCCGGTGGAAACATGGTCCACAGGGTGGTCAGCTTCTGTGCAAACCTTAGTGCTGTTTAATTGAGTCGGGAGCACAGTTCAGCCCTGTTTTCACATAACTGGGTTTGTTGGCAGGACTTAATGCATTGCAGGGATTAAGTGATGGGCAAATTGGGGGCCAGAGGGCAGACCTGGATTGCTGCAAACAAAACCCAGTGAATTGTGGATCTAGGCTGATGAAGACAAATGAGGATTGTGTTGTGGTGGTATTCAGTTCTGTGCTTTTCATCTCTTACAGATGATTAAGAAAGGAAAAGGGAACATTCTGTTTGATTGTGTGATAAGATGGGTGGGTAGAGTGCAGGAGCGTGAGTAAACAGTGATGTTCTTCTGGCTTGTCCCAGTTTTCCCTGGTTACGCAATTTAGCATTATCAAATAGATGGGTGTGTTCTGAGTAATGCAGGATACTCCTGCAAATTTCCTTTGCACTCAGTATGAGTCCAACTATTGGCATGTGTGGTCATGGCATCATTCTATGGTTGCACACATGGATAATTTTGAGGGTATTAGGGACGGTCATATTAAAGTCTGTATGTGATGATTTTGACAACTTAACTGTACAAATAAGAGAGACAAACAATGTGGTTATTTATTGAGAAAAATCATCCAATATTCTATATCTCTATGTTCCTCTAGGATTAGCAGCGAAGTTTGAGAAAATTAAGAGTCGGCTATTTTCAGTTAATTGGATGATGATCAGGTGTGAGTGAGCAGCCTGTTTTGTTTATTTATTTATTTTTTTAAATAGCAGGAGTCTGTCAAGTTCTGATATCACAGTACATGTTTATGGAAGTATATCTTGGCATGAGCAAAGCTGATTTGTCCAAGGGCAAGACGTATAATATTCCAGGAGGTTAAATAAACCCTGAGTAATTTTAAGCGACTAAATGTGCCTCTCTCACATTGGTTAATGTTAATGTACTTGAGTACAACATCAGGAAAACACTGAACAAAATTGATCATGGCAGAGAAAAAAGCCAGTGTTCACCAAAAAGAGAATTTCTGCCTTTGTACAGTTTGAGGTAATATGGGTGTGTTATTATTGTTTGTTTTCTGCTTGTACAAGGAAAACACTGCATTCTGGCAGAAGAAACTTATTCCATGCATGGTGGTAATAGTGTCTTGGTATGTACCTGTTTTGCCTCATCTGAGCCAGGACAGTTTGTCTTCATTGATGCATCAATAAACTTTGAATTATACCAGCGAATTCTAAAGGAAAGTATTGAACTGAATCTCAAGAGAAAATGGGTCATGCAGCAAGACAACCACCTAAAGACATAAATCACTCCCCCAAGCATAGGATAAGGGAGAATAAATGTAACGTTTTGAAATGGCCAAATGAAAGGTCCTGACCTAAATCCAGTAGAAGTGTTGTGTGGGCAGTTCATGTGAGTAAACCCAACAATAATTGTCAAGTTTTAATTGTGCTATATGAAGGAAAGGAGTGTAATATTTTTCTCATTTGTTTGACTGGGTTCTCTTTATCTACATTTATGATTTGTATGAATCTAACGTTTTAAATCATATTTTGCAGAAATGTATAAAAGTCTCAAGGGTTTACAAATGTTTGGGTACCACCGTATTTCAAAATAGCTGGATAACCTGGGCATTTTTTTAGCTGTCCGTAGGGTTTAAAAATCGTAATGTTCTTATGTTGGTCAAAATTTGTTTGCAGATGCCATCAGAAGACGGACCAGACTTACTGGCCGGGCCACAAGTAGCCATGTTTTGCGGAAAGCTCAATATGCACATGAACATCCAGAATGGCAAGTGGGAGCCGGACCCTTCAGGCACAAAGAGCTGCGAGAACACCAAAGAGGGCATCCTTCAGTACTGCCAAGAGGTAATGATGGAGTATACAGACGAATCTCTGAACCAGATATTTGAGGTCTGAAACATGACAATGCAGAAATGGGTGGCGATGTAAAAGTTTAAGGGAAGAAAAGGATCTAAAGATGGGTGGGGATGTGTTTCAATGCAACAAATGGGTGACACACCTGAGAGCTCAAAGGTTTGATGCATACCTGACTCATCAGCTGTGTTGGCTTAAGGAAACAAAAAAAAAAAACGAGTACATGGTGTAAATGAATGAGTGTGTGTGTGTGTGGGGGGGGTTACTGTGCAACACTTTGGACTGATCAGAGTGATGGAATGTCAACATATTTAACATGTTACATGTTAAAGGTGAAACGTGAGTTCATATCCAAAACCTCAAAGATTCTGAAGGTTTGTTCTTTTCTCAGGTGTACCCAGATCTGCAGATCACAAACGTGGTGGAAGCCAATCAGCCTGTAAGCATCCAGAACTGGTGCAAGAAGGGTCGGAAGCAGTGCCGTAGTCATGTCCACGTTGTCGTGCCCTACCGCTGCCTCGGTGAGTCCATGCGTGACCCTGTGCATGTGCACATATCAATGTGTGTACATGTGTTTGCATTTCTTACACAGTTTCATTATTCGAGCTTACAATGTTTAAAAATGACTGAAGTGTGTGTTTGGTTTTTAAGAGATAAATAAGTACTTAACAAAATTCAACCAATCATAGTGTTTTGCCTGATACCAGAATTACTTTTTTAACTTTTGCTATTGTAAAGCAAATGACTCATTTATACTGAAGGAAAATCTTGAATTATTTCGTTTGACATGCACTGGTGGACAGAGTGAACAGGATATGCGTGTGCATGTACAGTATACAGTAGAGTCTCATTAATATGCGCACATCCAATGGACCTCAACGTATAATAAGTGAGACTGCGTTTTGGCGTATTAGCTAATATTTTGTCTATTAAAGCACTTGGGTGCAGGCGTGAACGCTGCCATGGATCAAAGCAGAATGCCATCCTATTGCTCTAATATGATGAATTTCAGTTAAAAAAAATTTGGGTCTAAGGGGTGGGCGCATATTGAGCGGAAGTGCATTTAAAAGAAGTGCATATTAAAGAGATTCCGCTGTATTTTGGTTTATTGTTTGTGTTTCAATGTGCAGTGGGTGAGTTTGTGAGTGACGCTTTGTTGGTTCCTGATGACTGCAAGTTCCTGCACCAGGAGCAGATGGATATGTGTGAGAGTCACCTGCACTGGCACACTGTGGCTAAAGAGGTGAGCGAAGTCCCCCATAGGTGGGTTGCATCACATGTCACATTATGCACAAGTACCAAGCACATTGTTTACATTGTTACTCTTCTGCAAAGACTCTTAACGAAGGAAAAATGGCCCACACTTGCATTGTTCTTTTTTTACTTTTTAATTAATTTTAATGTTAAATACATACAGTCATTAATACACGCACAACAATTTAATAACAAAACAGAGTCAGGGGATTGTTTTGGATTTTTTCTCACTCACTCATCTGCCGAACCACTTAACCCTATTAGGGTCCCTGGAAAGCTGGGGCGAGGTACACCCTGAACAGCTCCCCAGACCATCCAACAGGGCCAACACACACAACCATTCACACCTGTAGGCAATTTGGAACAGCCAATTAGCCTAATGTGCATGTTGGACTGTGGGAGTAAACTGGAGTACCCAGATGCAACCTATGCAAGCACGGAGAGGACATGCAAACTCATTTTGAACCCAGGAACTTCTTGCTGTGAGGTGGACACGCTAACCACTTTTTTTGTTTGTTTGTTTTTGTAGCAGCTTGACTGTGAAGCGAGTTAAAATAGTGTTAATGCTCCTTAGCACCGGTTGCTAATAATTATTATAAAACAAGAAGAAGAGGTAAAAAGGAGCACGACTCAGGGATCACACAAAAACACAGGGAAAAAAGTAGCTCTCAAACATTTTTCTTAGGTCAACCGGATGTCTGCCGTGATCAGTTCATGAAATGTTTGTAAATTACAAAGGTTAAACATGTATTATTTGTGATTCCGTGTGATGTTTGTTTGCGGGTTTAATCTTTGCATAGCAGCTTTTGTTTGGCCCTTCGATCATGGCTACCACGTTAAACACACACAGGGACGCTACGTTGCCAAGGCATGTAAGACTTTTATCCAGAAACAAATTATTCTACCAACTCAAAGCAGGTGTGTGGCAACAAGGGTGTGGTCTTCCCATGGTGCACTCTGGGAAATCCAGTTCAGAAGTGTAATCTGAAAAGGTGGCATGGAGCTACAAGTAGAATCAAACCAAACTTTAACACTCTGCCAATGCTTTTGCTTCATGGGAGGCATCAAGCAGAGAATTTAATTTCAATTTATTGTGTGTTTTTTATTTATTTATTTGTTTATTATTTTTTTTTTATTTTAAAGAATTATATTTTATTAAAAAAAACATAATTTGTGAAAGGTTTCTCAACAGGCTGCCCTGCCTCTTCTACTGCAACCGAGGTGGAAATTAAGGTTCCTGTTTGCAGTGTGCTCATTCACACAGATTAGAAATGCTGATACAAATCTCCTCTTCTTAATGGTTTTCTGGTGAATTATGGCAGTATATATTATTGAGCACGTCTAATAACCAATATCAGCTAGTTATGTTTATCACACCAGTGCCATTAATAATCAGGATAGCCGAAATCCACGCATACTGTTAGCATTTGCTCTGCACATACTGTAGTAAAAAAAGAATGAGCTGCAAGCAAGTAAAAAGGTATTGAATCTGTCACACCAACTTTTCTGTCATTCTCTTTAGTCTTGCAGCGATCATACCATGAACCTACACGATTATGGGATGTTGGTACCATGTGCCATCAACCGTTTTCGTGGCGTGGAGTTTGTGTGCTGCCCAGTGGTGACGGAGCAAGAGAAAGATGACTCAGTAGCAGAGGACGACGATTCAGACGTCTGGTGGGGAGGAGTCGAGACAGACTATACTGACAACAGGTTCTTCTACACATTCGACCCACACACACACACGGTGTTACTGCAGTTCAATAATGGCTTCAGTGGTTTTTTTGCAAGTTGTCCCTAGTGTAGTATAATTCATTGTTTCCTATCATTTTGAAGACTTTTTGTTTATATGATTGGTCATCGTTATCAGTAGACCTTCTGCTCCTGCACTGAATAAATCCTCAAGCACCATGTCAAGTCTCAGTCAAAATGGTACATAGAGTTTTATTCCACCTTGCAGCATGACTCGGGAGGTGGAGCCATCAGAGGGGGAGGGGGCAGAGGCAGAGCCTGCAGGGGCTGCGGATTATGGTGTCATTGATGACGAAGAAGAAATGCTAGATAATGACCCAGACGGTGATGGAGAAGTGGAAGAGATTGAGGAGGAGGTTGAGGAGGAGGAAGATGACGAGATGATTGACGAACATAGTGATGAGCAGACCACTAACGTTGCCATGACTACCACTACAACCACTACGACCGAATCTGTCGAAGAAGTGGTCCGAGGTAAGAGATGCAACGTGTAGGAGAGGTGTGTGTGTGTGTGTTTGTGTGTGTTGCGAATACATTTGAATATACACCATGTGTCAAAATAGATGAGATTTGAACAAAAATATTAAAGCAGCTGAAACACTGATAGCTTGTGTGTGTGTATGTGTGTGTGTGTGTGTGTGCGCGCGCGCTCTCAGAAGTGTGTTGGGCGAATGCAGAGACTGGGCCATGCAGGGCCATGTTGCCTCGCTGGTATTTTGTGAAGGAGGAGGGTCGCTGTGCTCCCTTCATCTATGGGGGCTGCGGAGGAAACCGTAATAACTTTGACTCGAAGGAATACTGCCTATCAGTCTGCGGTGGCGTGTGTAAGTCATGAGTGTGTATAGACAAGCTCTCTCTGTAACCACACTGTCCGCCTTGCTAACCCCCCTCACGCTGCTTGCTCACACAATTCTGTTAACTTTGTTTGTGTCTTCACGGTATTTACTTCTTTATGGTGTTTACTTCTTCATGGTATTTACTGTTTCCATGGTGTGGAGTCTGAAGTGCTCCTTCAATACACACCCCCACACACTCGTGCTGAGGCGGCATCCACGCACCATATGTCCCCCGCCTTGTCCTTGCTTTCTCACTGATGTGCAAAACCAGCCTCCCACCGTGTGCGCCCGAGGGATCTGAGAATAACACACTAGCACTTTGATCACTGTATATTTCGCACTCATTCAGGCACAGCTTGTGAAGTCGATGACAAGGCTGCCTGGCACGTTCTTTGTCTAACACGGTCTGAATCTCGACGACAAGTGTCTGTATTTGCATATTTGGTTTCTATGATCGCACTTATGATTGGTTACTCATCTCCCGCCCAAACTTTAAACTCGCAGAAGTTTGAATCTTAGAATTGATTAAAAGAAGGTAAGGTTTTGTTTTTTTTTGTTTTGTTTTTTTTTCCCTTCAATTCTCAATTTCCGAATTCTGTTTTGATAAGACCTATTTAATGCACCATGGTCTTGGTTTTATAATTTCTGTTTAATGTTGTTTTTTAAATACCTCAAATCATATTTTAAAACCAACAAACCAAACAAAATCAAACAAAAACGCAAACATTATGTATGTGTTTTCGCTGAAAACTCAAATCAATTCAGATCCTGTTTACACTGTATTTTCACAATATATGCAGTACAACAGAGAAGTAGCATGTGTACCTCAACAAAAGCATACACATGGAGAGAAGAGAGAGAGGTTAAGTGTAATTTAAAGGTTATAAACAGCAACTCTGATTGACTGCACCCTTTTTTTGTATCTAAATGTGAAATATAATTTTATGAACTATGACATTCATTGTAGGCTCTTCAACACTGTTATGTTTTACCATACAGGAAGGTGCCATCTTAAAGGAACATTCACTGTGGAGAACGTTTTTGAGTGCCGTAACTACATCAGGGCCCCCTGGCATAAATTTCGCACCTTTTTGGAACTGTTATATAAATGAACCATTCTTTTTGTATTTTCTCAGTTTGTATTATGATAATGCCGGAGCACACTGCCATACATGCTGGACCAAAATCTATAAGTATTCAACTGGACTGAGGTTCGGTGACTGTGATGGCAACAGCATATGCTTTGCATCAGATCAAATCATTTAGTGATCTCTCTGTTCTGTGGATGGGGTGGATCATTTCCATGGAAGAGTCTGTTCTATCGTGAGAGACATAATTTACCATAGGATGAAGGTGACCAGTCAGAAACTTATATTGTTTTGCACTGATTTGTGCCTGTAGTGAACGTGTGAATACAAATCATGCCAGCAAAATAAACCAACCATAACAGATTAACTGACTTTGTAAAGTTGTTTTTATAAACTCATTACTTTTCAATTATGGATCAGAGATTCCCGTGAAATATGCGTGCATGCCACCGACGTACTTAGTAGGTTTTGTATTATGCATTTAAACAATAGCAACCAACTTCTCATTGGAATTTATCAGTGGAAAGTTAGCAGCACATGATTTTATTTCTAGGATAATGTATTTACCGGGTGTATAATTGGAACTTTACTAATGGCAGGTAGAGCCTCCCTTTGCTCTCAGAACAACAGAAAACATTGACAACAGTGTTGAAAACATTCACCTGAGATTATGCTTCATGTAGGATGGTTGCATCATGCAGTTCCTGCAGATTTGTTTTGTGTGAAATTTTATACTGTGAATCTCCAATTCTACCACATCCGTAAGTTTATTGGTCTGCTGTAATCAAAGCTGATTATAGAGTTACTGTACTCATTCTGTCAGCTCAAACCAGTCTGGCCATTTCCCATTCGCCTCTTATCAACAAGGTTGACTGCTGACTGGGCTGGGATTTTTTTTTTTTCCCCCTCCTTTATGGCACCATTCGGAGTAAACACTGGAGACAGTTGAGTTTAAAAATCCCAGATGATCAGCAAATAAAGAAATACTAGCATAAGATAGGTAGGCTGTGCCCCCCCCACGGCGGACAGCTCCATCGTGTCAAAAGCACTGTGGCCGTGGGCTGTAAAGTTCATTTAATGTTGTCAATATTTATGCTGTTGAAGACTCTCTCTGTTTCTGCTTACAACAGCATAAATACTGACAAAATTAAATGAAGTTTACAATTCCGGGCTCCAGTGGGGTCTGTCAGATCTATCTTGCTTATCTATAAGGAGATAACTGCATGATTGACTGTTTCGCGTAATAATTTTTTTATCTTATCCTTATATCAGTGATTGAGAAATTGACTTGGAAAAGAATACCAGGAATTTGCAGTTGGCTTTCCACCAATCAGAAACAAGAGAATATTTTGAATGAATAACAGACATTGTCCACCCAAAAATCTGCATAATGGCTGAAATAATAATAAATGTAAATGTAAATTGTGAAAACCTTGTTTTAATTTTCTTTTCTTATATACATGTGGTATATAGTAAAACAATTATTGCTTCAGCCTCTTTGAATATCGCAGAGTTTGTTCTCTGGGACTATTGAGTGATATCCATTTCATCTTCAACAAATTTTTATTTATTTTTTTTCCCCAAGACAGCAAGCCAATTAGTTTGTGGTGTTTCTGTGTTTCATGAATTTTTATTTTGCTTAAACAAATTATTTCACTATTAGTATATACAGGTTCACCAAAAATACCCTCTCACATTTCAAATGTAATTCCATCCTGTACTGCACAGTAATGGTGCGGCCTTTTCTTTCAGCTTTTTGTTCCACTATCTCGGGATTATAACTCATTATTCCGAGTGGATAATTCATGAATCAAAATGACACTCAGTTTGTCACGGGCACCTAAGCAGACAGCATCGTTATCTTGCTTTAAAATGGAAAAAAACTCATAAAAATTGCATTTTGGGTCAATTTCTTTTGTATTTCCTTGTAGTTTATAATAAAAATTTAACCTTCACACAGCTGGTTTTCTCATTAGGCCATGTACTTTGTAGCCTACTAAACTTGAAATATGTTAAAACTATTGGAAAGTACTAAAACTCTTCGGAGTTTAAAGAAGCACCCTAATACAGCTCTTTGGCTCTACACTGGGAGCATGCCTGTATCAATCATTATTTTAAAAATAAATTAATAAATAAACCGCAAATGTTTTAGTGAGCTCTTTTTTGTTATAGTTTTATTTATTTATTTTTGCTTTTGCTTAGGTCCCTATTTAGTATATACTAAAACAACTATGCACCTCAGGCGTGGAGGATGTTGGTAAAGTTAACATTTCCTTCAACATTACATCTTGGGGAAAATTTTATAACAATCACTTCACCTTTGGAGCATAATATTTTAAAATATTCTTCTCTTGATGTGAAAAGTTACTATTTTCTGTTAGTTAATAGGCATGATAACAATGCACAGTTAAAAACATAGCAGGTTTCATTCAGGATCTCACCATAGGTGCAGTGTTTTGCAGAGATCTACTAAGATATGAATCATATAGCACACAAAACACTGATTACCGAGTTGTCACTTCAGTATTCTTTCATTTCACTTTACTGTTTTGCTTTTCTATGTGGTTGGTCTCTCGTTACTTTGTTTTATTTATTTATTTATTTTTTTCAGACTAATGTTCCTGTTTCCTCTTCTTAACCTGTCTCTTTCAATGACTAATAACTTTCAATGACTAATATATTTTCTTGACGTGTGATTTCTTGTCGCTGCTGGCTACAAGCTGTCGGCTAATATATTTTTATCCAGTTGCCTTATTTTTCATTTCATTGTTTCCCCTTCACTCTATCCATTTCTTCCACGTCTCCCCTCTTTCTGTCCATCTGTAGTGCCTACCACCTCTCCCAGCTCTCCAGATGCAGTAGATCGCTACCTGGAGACGCCAGCAGATGAGAATGAGCATGCACATTTCCAGAAAGCCAAGGAGAGCCTGGAAGCCAAACATCGTGAGAGAATGTCTCAGGTGAGAGTGAAAGATAACAGTGATTGCTTCAGTCCTTAATACCATTTTATTTCCTTTCAAAACCCATTTAATTTGTTAATTTATTAAGTACCGTGTTTCCCCAATAATAAGACACTGTCTTATTTTTTTTTTTTCGGTTCATAAAACACCTTATTTTCAGGGTAGGTTTTATTTAAATTAACATTAACAGTAATCTCAATAAACAGGTAAGTGATTCCTCCACAACTGCTTTCTTGTACTCAGCGGTGTAACTCTTCCTTTCTGCTCTCATGTCTGGGGTCAAAACAGACCGGATAATACCAGTAAAATAAAGACTGTTATACTCCCCCAGTCCTGCTTTAACCCCATCATGCCCCTCAGTCCTGCTTTATAATACTTTACTTACCGTTTTGTTCCCTTAACTTCCTCTTTTTCTGTCTCTCCTCTGTGGCGCTGCTGTAGATAGCGCTGGCACGCGTGCATTCATAGAAAATAAGGGGAGGGTGCGGACAAAATTGGGATTTAGCTAGGTCTTCTTTTTGGGGTAGGGCTTATTTTGGACCATTCTGCTGAAGTAAGGGTAGATCTTATTATTGGGGAAACACGGTATTTACTGCTGTGAAGTTCCATTACTGAAAAGTACTAGCCTGTATCAAAGATGCCTAGAACCAAAATTTGGTCATGATTCATGGGTTGGGAATGGATTTACAGCTGGAAATACAGATGTGTGCATAGAGTAGATAAGAACTGGCTTCATGAACAGAATGTATTTAAACCATATTTCATATTTAATAATTAAAATCCACTCAAAATATATGGTGGGATATACCCTAGTATACCATAATATGAGGCACCTATTTTGTTTTTATCATCAACTTTGCTGTAAATTTTTATTTTATGACTGTTATATTAGTGAGTCAGTACAAAAACATTTTAGATTTCAAAACCATATTTCTCCTGCACAAAATTACATGCTACAGGAAAAATGTTTGTACATCAGTAAAGAATGCAGCATTTTATGTATTCCATCACTTGTCGGACAAACACATAATGAAGGGTGCTGGAATTTTCCTTCAAATAAAGAAGCAAGTCTGACAGTAAAAATGTCCAGGAGAACCAGACTAGTTCCGCTAACTCATTACCATGTAAAACTGCACACACTGTACCGGAGACTGCTATATTTTTAAAACAAAGGGTCATCACACCAAATATTGACTATTACATTATACCCCTGCAAGCGTAGTTAGAGGGGGTTATATGTATATAGGTATTACTGTGCCTGTCTGTCCATACATCCGTCTGTGTATGGAGGTTGCAAGTTCAGCTCCTCCTTAACTGTTGGATGGATTTAGATGTAATTTTATACAGTTGTAGTGTACCGTCTGAAGATGTGCATTAAGAAAAATAATCCAGGTCCAATGTATTTAAGAGGAGATAATTCTGCAGTTAGATCATGTTGCAGGTGGTTGGTATTCTGTATTGAGTTTACTCACAGTTCTAGTTTGTTACAGTTCTTGTGGTGAAAACTGTCCAGTTCACGACACAAGTGATCCAGATTCATTTTTCAGGTGTTTATTTAGCCTTTAGGAAAAGAAAAGCATACAATCAAATAACACAGAAAAAATTTTTACAAGAAAAAAGCCTGGACCTTATCTACCAGCTTGCATTGGCTTATATACTGCCCATTCCACTCTATTTGGTCTATCATGACATCATTTCTCTACTTGACCTGAAGATTCTGAACTCGACGCCTCCTTTCGCCTAGGAATTTTATTCCAATGTTTCGTGTTCAAGGTCAGCTGGGCAATACTTGTACAGTGTGAAATGGAGTAATAAAATAATCTTGCACTCAATTCACTGAATAAATTCCTCATACAATAGTCATCCAATAATTAAATGGTGCAGTAAATCATACAGTTGCTCTTCTATAGGTGTAGTCATTAACAAATTAAATCAAACCAAATATGGCATTTCAGACCGGCAGGCTATAGGCCTTCCACAGTCCATGGGTCCAAAACCACACAGCGCCCCCAGTGTCGCCTGATACCCCGATTTTCCTCTACATCATGTTTACTGTACTTTATGGATATTTAATTGTAGAAACATTATTTATTTGTAAATAAAGGGCATCTTCACTCTACAGTATTTTTTGACTGTGACTGAGGCTTTTACACAGTACTGTGTATATATTGCTATATTTTACATGTTTAGATGTATTTCATCTTAAGAAATGTACCGCCTGTAAAGTTTCACTTTTAATTCCATATATTATAAGAATGTTTTTTTTAATCATTTGTCAGCTGTTCATAAACTTTATTCAATTCATGCTATATGTACAAAATTTATAAAAATATGTCTTTACTATTTGTTTTATAAAGTGACCATGGTAATTTTATTTAAAAAATGTTAAAACTATGGAACATTTCAGATGATTTCATTAGATTTTGAAAATAGAAAATAAAGTTGGGGCAGCTGTGGCCTAAAGTTGAGAAGTGGGTTTGGGATCAGAAGGTTGCTGTTTCGATTCCCAAACCCGCCTGAAAAATGTGTGGCATTGGGGGAGTGAGCTGCACTTTTCCTTCCTCTACCTTCTTGGGTGAAGTGCCCCTGAGCAAGACACCTAACCCCCCAACTGCTCTCCGGGCACCCCAATGTGTGACAGCCTACTGCTGCGTGTGTGTCTGTGTGTTCTTACTTTGGATAGGTTAAATGCAGAAGCTAAATTTCTCTTGCAGTATTAATACTGTATATCAGAATGAAAATGTATATGTCCAAAAAAAAAGTCACACCAAGGTTAAATGTATGTTAGATTTTTCTGCAATTGCTTGCTTGAAGTGTCCTCCTTGCCTAAGGGTATTTGAGGCATACAGATGGCTCAAATAAGAAAGATTGGACCACTTGACATTGAAGGCATCCACATTACTAACAAGTTTTACTTTGCTCTGCCTCAGGGTAGCCCGCTAGGGTAGAGTTGTCTCAAATCAAGCACTCCAAGTCATTACGCTGACTGAAAATGCTGTTGTAATATTTTATTTTTTTACACTTATGTGTCCCCTGTGTCTTCAGCAGCTGAAACTTCTGTACATGGCCAAGCCCTCAACTGTTTACACTCAATTTTCCACTTATTAGTACAAGTAGTGCACTGTGTATTCACCTACTTCACACTGTGAACGTGTTTATGCACTCAAAGTAGCCAGTAAGTACTCAGGTGGGAAAATCATCTGTAAGATTTCTCATACAGGGATTTTTCTGGGCAGCTGTTGAGCAACTGATCAAACAAATGAAAGGGAAAAGTCAAATGCAAATATCAGTGTGTAAAGATGAAAAAGATAGGGTGGAGTAGAATAGTGCTGCTGCCTCACAGGGGCCTGTCTGTATGGAGTCTGACATGTCTCCCCATGTCCATGAGCATCCAGAAGTCATGTCTGTGGGTGGACTGGTGACTCGGCATTGCCTAAGGTGTGAATGAGTGTGCACAGGTAGTCAACAAAGTGAATGAGTAGGGTGTGGTGCAGTGTCAGATGCCCCTTTAAGGCCTTTTTTTTCCTCCATGAAGCTGTCTGAATAGGATGTATTGGAAACCATTTGAAAAACAAATACAGACACTAAAATTGAGCTTGTTGTGTAGGTGATGAGAGAGTGGGAGGAGGCTGAGCGTCAGTCTAAGACTCTGCCACGTGCCGACAAGAAGGCAGTCATCCAGGTGAGTTCCACCCATCAGAGCTTTCATCACATGGAAATTTCCACTAAATACAACCAGGACCACGTTTAACACAACTGTTGACTCTGGGGATCTGATTTCAGTAGTTGCTTTCTTTCTTGCTTTATGTTCTCCATTCCTTCTTTTCTTGTTTTTTTTTTTCATCTTTCTTTCTTTCTTTCTTCTTGATCCCTATTTAAAACCCCTCTCTCCTTCTTTATTCTAACTCTTCTCCTGTATGTATGCAGCATTTCCAGGAGAAGGTGGAGGCTTTGGAGAAGGAGGCCGCCAGCGAGAGGCAGCAGTTAGTGGAAACTCATATGGCTCGTGTGGAGGCCCTTCTGAACGACCGCCGACGCCTTGCACTAGAGAATTATCTGAGTGCCCTGCAGGCAGACCAGCCACGGGTACATGCGTGCACAGACACACCCAGTGTGTTTTGAATATGTCTCGCATTTCACTTTGGCCACATTTAGCACTTGCCTCTTGGTCCTTTGTGTGGAAAGGGACTTAAACGAATGCAAACAAAGTAATGCACAACTAAGCAGATTACATGCACAAAATTAAATGCGCTCATTTTCACATACTCCCAGTAGTAATCCCTCTGACCATCTGTGCCCTCCATATGACACTGTTCTTCTCTCCCTCCATTCATTTACTATTTTTCTGCTCCAGTGCTTTTCTGACACCTCTCTTCCTTAGCACTCTCATCCTCTGTTCTTCTCCTCCTCCCTCCAGGCTTGCTCAAGGGGAGGAAGAATTGCATTAGATTAATTTCGACCTCTTCCATCTGGGCCGCAGCATTCTGATAGTGATAATAGTGCACACAGCGAGATGAGATGAAGCTGTATTAATATTATGCAAGTGGTACAAGCAAGCATTCATCACCAAGTGGTTTAATTTGATTGTCCAGTACTGCATGTGCTGGTTTTATAGTAAGACCTATTTGGAACAAAACTGTCTGTGAGCATCTTGTTTTGCTCAGCCTCTGTATACAGTGCTATAAATATGTCTGTGCCCAAATCCAGGCTAGCGCATTAAAAGTAGACCTGAACGTGTACAAAGCTTCTCTTTAGTTCAGAACATTATTATACACTGCCCAGCCAAAAAAAAAAGTTGCACACACTAAAACATTTGTTGTTCTGCCTTTAGTCTTGCTTACAGCACGTAATCGTCATGCCATTGTTTCAACAAACCATCCATCCAGTGTCGAGTTCATTTCTCACCGATGTCTTGAATCGATGAGGGGAAAAACTGAACCACTCCATAAAGTCTTCTCCAGCACATCCCGAAAACTTTCAATAGGG
>JAOUQZ010000026.1:3352856-3370495 GCA_028564935.1 Neosilurus hyrtlii
TCTCTCTCTCTCTCTCTCTCTCTCTCTCTCTCTCTCTCTCTCTCTCTCTCTCTTTCTCTTTCTCTCTCTCTCTCTCTGTGTTTTAGCACTATTTATTTTCCGTTTCCATTTGGATTCACATGGTTGGATGTGTTTTGTAATGGGGTTTCAGGATCTAGGGAATTTAGGGTCTGGGAGGTAGGGATCACTGTATGTGTTTGTGTTCTCTCCAGTGGCGTTTTTGTACAATCCCATGTGAAGTTTCAAAAAACAAAAAAACAAACAAAAAAATCTTTCCTTCAGCCAATAGTTTCCTAAAACACTGTCACACCAAAAACTGCTTCTTGTTTCATCTCTTACTTGGATGCTGCAGTGCAGGAAAAAAATTGAAAGACAGAGAATGGACGGAAATGAGGGGAAAAATTAGAAATTATTTTCCGCCCTTGTGCAGTTTATTAGAGGTCGCCGGTTTAGATCCATGCAAGCCAGTTACTTTCACTAGGAAATTAACTGCTGCACAGAACCCATAAGGACATTGGGCAGACCAGGCAACCTGGATAAAGAACACGTGTACAAATGGGAAGCAGTGCATTCATTCATAACATAGTTTATATTCCCTGTTTTTAAAAAGACACGTAGGTTAATTCATAATCTTGGAGCAGTGGCTACTTTCTAAGATCACATCATGTTCAGATTACAGATTAGAGTGATGTGTAGTAAATGTAAGAAAACCTGTCAGTCTGATACCCCTCATTCAGTAACGAGCCACACTGCCCACCTAGCATGCATTCAGACGTCTGCACAGGTGTGGTGACGTTAAATGTCTTGAAACAAACTGTGTGTTCATCTGAAACTCTCTGTTCTTGTAAACATCATGTTTTTGGGAGATATGGTCTCTATCAATTTAAGCTTTCCAGGTAATCATTAAAAAAAAGATACGGATAACACTGGTCTCATTGATGGAGTAGATCAAGTGATTGTGGATGCACTTTTCTGACTGAGGTGTAGGAAGGCATTCGGGATGCGGTGACACTAGATACAGAAAGCAGGATTCATTTTCTTTCTGTGACTTTTTTTCCTCTTCTGTGTACGTGTATGGAACATTTGCTTTGACTGGAAACACTATGCTTTATACACTGTATTCCATAAATAAAGTTTTGAATGTACATACAAGATTTCCTGTGTTGTATCATTACTCTGTATTTTGTTTAGTTTTTTTTTTTTTTTTTAAAGATAATATTGCTCTGGCTGGCCACCTCAGTGAGAATCCTGCTTATTATATATAACGTTAAGGTAATTTTTAACTTGTTTTTGACACTCTAGTAGAAAAATAGAAAAACACAAAGGCTAGGACTAAATTTGGACTCTGAAAACCACTGAAACTGTGCTGACCTTTACATAATGAGCACCTTAAAAAAAAAAGGGAGGCGGCTTACTCTTTGTGCTGAGAAGCATATTATTTAAATAACTATAAAAATATATGAACTCTCTTTTCTTCTTTTAAAAAAAAAAAAAATATGTATTCCAAAATCAATAGCATGCATATATGGAACAACTGCGAAGTATACATGGAGTTGTGCATGCCATGATGTTCTCTGGTCACTGCCAGTGTTTTCTTTCTTCATTAAACCAGTTACATTCATGAGTAGCTTTCTGTTTCCATTCTTTGATGGCCAGAAGGAGCCAATACATTAGTGGAAGAAGTTTACCAATTATGTCCTGAGGAAGCTTACCTGGAGTCAAGGGGTACCAAGTGTGTTGGTAGAAGCAATGCTATATGCAGACTATAGAACCTGAACATGTTTGGTGAAGATCATGTGTTCTGTGACCAAGCAGGTACTGAAAAGGGGTACCTTGCTGCCCGTCATCATAACAGTAGGTAAGCAACAGTACTTATAAAAAGAAACGATTACACAATGGCAAAATTGGTTAAATAATTAAACAGAATGACTAAAAAAAGAAAAGGGGAAAAAAATAACAGCAGTATTAAGAATGAAGACAGTGGCGTAGTGGTTAGTACGTCTGCCTCACAGCAAGAATGTCCTGGGTTCGTTTTCTGGGCTTCGGCGGTTCTGTGAGGAGTTTGCATGTTCTCCCCGTGCTTGCATGGGTTTCCTCCAGGTACTACGTTTCCTCCCAAAGTCCAAAAACATGCACTGTAGGCTAAGCGGCTGTTTCAAATCGCCCCTAGATGTGAGTGTGAATAGTTGTGTATGTGTTGGCCCTGCAATGGCCTGGCGAGTTGTTCAGGGTGTATTCCGCCTTCTCCCAGAGTCGGCTGAGACGGGCGCCAGCCTCCCTGTGCGCCTAATTAGGATTAAGCGGTTCAGAAAATAAATGAATGAAGAATAATTGGTGGCACGGTAGCACATTTGGCTGGCTGTTCCAGATTGCCCCTAAGTGTGTGTGTGTTGGCCCTGTGATGGTCTGGTGACCTGTCCAGGGTATACCCAGCCTTCACCCAGTGTCGGTTGCGACAGGCTCCACCCTTCCTGTGACCCTAGTAGGATTAAGCAGCTTGGCAAATGACTGAGTGAATGATAAATTAACTAAAGTTTGGTTATGGTTTAATTGTTAGGAGCTGGTTAACCAGACTCTCCGCAGATGGCGGCAGTGAATCTTCCTCCTTTTCGTTTTTTTTACATTTTCCACTCAGTTTGCGACAAACCCCGCCTCTTTCTCCGGATTTAGCGGACAGAGTCCCGCCTCCTACGTTTTGATTGAATAAAAAAAAAGAGTCTACCAGTGAGAGGGTAGAATATATACCGGAAGTGTGATTTATTAGAATACGGGTAGGGTAAAAAAACAGCGGATAGGAGAAGAGGGAAAATACCCATAGTACTGTGCGTCCGTGAGGTAGCCATTGCTTGGGAACGGAAGCTAGTTGCAAGGTGACTGTAATGTTCTTCAGTGGAAAGGGGAAGGTTTTTAAGTTTAAACTATGAACACTTTGACATATTTTAAGGCAGTTAGTTGTTTATAAGTTTGTAAACCAGGTGGTGTGCTAATATTTTTACATTCGGAGGCCTGTTTAAATGGGTTAGGGTGATGTGTTAGCTAGTTAGCTAACTAGCATTAGCATAGAGCAGAGTGAGTGACCGTTTAAAGTCATTTCAGTAGTGTGTTGATGCTGAATTCAAGTGCTGTTGGTTTGAAGTAAATCTGTGTTTCTGGAGTAAAAATTCGTAAAAGTCGTTACCTAATAAAGAACACGGTTTAGCTACACCAGTTTACGTTTTGTTACTAACCTTTACTCATGTTATGTCACAGGAAAGAACTGTTATGATTGTGTGTAGGGGGGGGGGGGGTGAAGGAATAGATAGATATTTATGGTTATAACAGAGAAAGAGAGAGAGAGAACATCATTTAATGGTCCCCAGGTCAGATGCACTTTACTAGTATATATTATCAGGTGGAAGAATATGCTGCTTGAAAATAAATATGTCCTCAGATATTTACACAATAACTGTTTTCTTTTTCAGAGACATCATGGCGCTTCATCGGCTCTTTCAGCTCTCCTCAGTCTTCCGCTCTGCTGTGAGTTTGACTCTGCGTAGGAACATAGGCATCTCGGCTGTCCTTTTTAACAAGGCTAAAGATCTAGACCCGATACAGAAACTCTTTCTGGATAAAATCCGCGAGTACAACGTCAAGAGCAAGTGAGTATTCCTGACCAGATGGATGGGAGCCACGGATCTTTTTGTCATTTCTAAGCTGTGACAGGTCTTTCTTCTTTTTCTTTGTTGTATAGGAGCACAGGTGGAGTTGTTGATGCTGGCTCGAGCTATCAGAAGAACCTGACAGATGAGATAAACAAACTGCAAAGGCTATATGGAGGAGGTGACCTGACTAAATTCCCCGACTTCAAATTTACAGGTAAGGGTCACATCTGCCACAGGGTGCATACAGTAATCATCTCTAACTTCTCTACTGAACACCAAATCCAACCCCAGAGCTAACTCTTATCATAGCTGAGTACATGTAAGTAAACATAGTAAGAATGCATATAAAACTGGTGAGGAACTTTTTCAGGCAGAGACATTAAACAGCATGTCTACATGACTGTATGATCATTTAATGATCTGTCCTGTTTTATTCCCACCTGTATGTCCTACCTGGTGCTCCATACAGATTGCAATCCCTGATCCCACTTTCACATTACTAGCATTGCTAAGTAACCCATGTTGTAAACAAGTACTTGAGCTAAATGACTTCTTGCAAGAGAGTGTCGAGTATAGTATATGGGTTTAAGTGTGCATATACTCTACACACACACTTTTTGTGGATTTAAATGAAACTAAAATCATAAATAAATACATATATACATACACACTCATACTTCAGTCTTATGTATCTGAACACAAACACACACAGAGGACATATTAGATTGATGGAATGCCCAGTGAGCCAATCACAACCCATCAGAGCCAAACAGACTATAGATAGACAGATAGAAGACTGTATTAATCCCCTGAGGGAAATTTGGTTGTCATAGCAGCAAGACGTACATGAAAGGTGTAATTTAAAAGGGAATTGAAATATGTATATACATATAAACATCTGTACAGGAGCAATAGACATCTGGAAAATTAAAATTTTAAATCCCTGGAGACACTGAGGTAGTATAAATGGCAGAGGCTGCATAACAAATTGCCAGATGATAATAGAAGTTAAGTAGCAATCAATCACTCAGTCTGTTCTGGACTGTGTTGTACAGAACAGGCTAAATGACTCGTTCCTCAGTCACACGAGGCTTTATAAAGTCATCTGCACCCCCAATTTCAAAAAAAGTTGGGACACAGTGTAATATGTAAATTTAAAAAAATGTGGTGATATGCAAATCTCATAAACCCATATTTTACATACAGTAGATCGTAGAAAACATATGTTGAAAATGAGCCTATTCAACAAATGGCTGGTAACCCATGTGGTACTGTAAAGAAACAGCTGGACGAACATTTTTTGAGCTAATTTGGTTAATTAGTAACAGATCAGTAACGTGATCGGGTATAAAAAGAGCATCTGGGCACAGGTTCACCAAAACCGGTATCTATAAACTGTGGATCAACTTCAGAATAATACTCACCATAAAATTGTGAGGAATTCAGGTATCTCACCATCTACAGGACATGAAAAGATTCAGGGAATCTGGAGAAATCTCTGTGCAAGGGAAATGCTGAAAATCAATATTGGATGTCCTTCATTCATCATTCATCAGGCACTGCACTTATAAACAGGCATGATTCTGTCATGGAAATCACTGCATGGGCTCAGGAGCACCTCCTGCATCATTGTTTGTAAACACAGTTTACAGAAATGCAGGTTTTTGAACTGAGCTCATCTTCTTTAGTAAGCCTTTTTGCCTCAGTCCATGTTAAATGAACTTTTCTGGATCACATGGCTTCTTTTATGCATGATAGAGATTTTATCCATTTATGTGGATGGCACATCGAACTGTATTCCCACAATGATTTCTGGAAGTGTTCCTGAGCCAATGACCGAATCATGCCTGTTTTTAATGCATCGAAGGGCCCAGAGATTATGATTTTTGGCCTTGAGATCTCTCCTGATTCTCAGAGTGTCAGAGTATGGGGTAGAGAGCACAAATGGCCACCTTGATTCGAGAATAATCTGAGTAGATTTTGGAGTCTGCTGTGTTGTTCATCAAAGCCAGCATGGATAAGTATTTTCCATATTTTGGATTTTTAGTATTTTTAGTTTGTTTGATTTCTTTTCAGTCCACTAAATTGTTGTTCTTTTTGTTTTTTACTCAACAGAGCCCAAACTAGAGGAGGTGACTAAGTGAGCAGTCCTCTCTCCAACACTGCACGTCTGTCATTCTGAGTGATGAAAATACTTATTTAATAAAGCCCTTGGTTGAAATATAGGTCGAATGTTTATTTTTATCCATCCATCATAAAATTCTTCTCCTACTGGATATAAACATGTCTAAAAACTAAACTATGACACGTAAATAACTACAGTGCAATAATCAAGATCAGCTTAACCTCAAAAACCATTATTTTATAAGGATTATCTTTAAAACAATCTTGTTCCTTGCTTCATTGAGCTTTGGACAGCGATGACCACCTTACCAGTTCACTGGTGATTCATCAAGACCTGCTGATGTAAAGATGAATAGACCCGAGTTGTTTAGCTTTCACAATGTAATATTTGTTTAGCTTTCACAATGTAATATGATCCTTAGGTAACGATCCTTAGGTGTGTTAATTTTTCCTGCTTCCAACACATCAACTTTAAGAACTGACTTCACTTTCTGACTGCTCAGTCATCCTACTCCATGACTGGCGCCCTTACAGATGAGATAATTAGCAACTATACATCTAAGTCAAGGTGGATGTGTCTGAATAGTCCGAGATGGATGTACAGGGCTGTCCACCGAGCCTGAGGCTGACAGTGACTGGCAGTCATTAAGAACTTAGTTCTTTAATTTAGACCATAATTTTCAACAATTTTATTCTGGTATCCAAAACTGGATTTTTGTGATATCGATAATTGTGTCAAAAATAAATTATGCACATCAAAACAAAATGGCACCTTCCAAAATGAAAGTCATAACAGTATGGCCTCCATTTGCTGTGATACAGCACGGCGCAACCGGATGTAGCGATCCTGTTCAGGAGTCGTCACTCCTGTAGTCATCTGACCCTGTCGTGGTGTGGTGGTCCATCAGGTTTCTGATGGTGGGTTGCGTACAGCTGATACACCTCGCTACCCCACTGTAGCTCAACCCGAGACGTTCACACAATCGATGTGACATTATGACGTGCACAAGACTAACAATAGTGAGCTTTTATATAGGCTTTCCAAGCCTGTCCTCAAATTGTGCAGATACACATTGTGTTTTGCTCAAAATGCATTTGGTCCACTTTTGCAAAGTGACCTACACATGTGCAATGATGCATGGCAAAATGACAACTTATTTTCTCAAGTGCCCGAGTACTGTCGTCAATAAAGCCACAGGGTGTGCTCCCTAACCACCCCCCCAGATATAGACAAATGTCTCCGTTTTTACTGTCAGAATATATGTTAACAATCAAAATGACTTTTTCCTTCTCTTTAAGAATTGAAGTATATAATATGTGTAAACAGAAAAACAAACCAAAATGAGATTTTCAGTTTATTTAACCATTATTCACCACAGGAGAGGTGGATGTCCCTGAAAAGTCCTCAAGACAGAACATTAAGGAGGCTTTAATTTTCATTGGCCTCCGTCGGTCGATTTCGACCATGCATCTGGTACAGGTGTGGGCGGTCGTAGGGTTTGCCTTCCATCTGGCTCTCTTCGGCCAAGGAGTTTTTCCTCTCCAGTCTTGAGTTGTTTCTAGAGTGTTGCCCCAGCTGCTGCTGTCAACTGCTATTCCCTCCCCCAGCTCTCTGTGTTCATGCCTCTATTCTTTGTCCTGAGCTTTCATGTCGCGTTTACAGACATCCTTGTAGCACAGTTGGGGAAGGCCAACAGCTCACCATACAGGACATCCTTAGGTATGCGTCTCTGTCTTCCGTTCAGCGCATGAGAATGATTTTAAGGACAGCACAATAATTGTTTTAGTACATACTACAAGGGAAGGCAAGGAAAGCAAACCAAATCAAGATTTTTATAGTTTATTGTTACATATTTTGACCATTACAGAGAACGTTCATGTGAGCTCTGCATGCTCTGAGCAGAGCAGCAACGCTAAGTAGCTAATCGTGTTTTTCTAAAACCATGCCGGATTTTTGAACAAACTACAGGGAAACATGAGTAAACTGAGATTTTTTTTTTGGAAGCATGATGAGGTTATCTTCAAGTGTAAAGACTCTGGTGATCACCCCAGGACGACTTATTCACAATCTGCTCGTACCGAACATCCTTTCAACAGGCCGCTTGGCTCAATATTATGTATAACACACACAGTCAACCTTTATTATCCCACAATCCTCTCACACCTGGTTTCCTCTTGGGCAGATTGTTATTAAGCATGAGTAGTAGATAAGGTTAATGTATATACAGCATATCTTCTTCCCTCCCCGCACTGGCGGGGGGACGTTTTAGTGTTTATACTGTTTTGGATTGTGGTGGCAAACACGTTCGCATCTACCTCACAGCAAAAAGGTCCTAGGTTCGAGTCCCGGGCTCAGCAAGGGCATTTCTGTGTAGTTTGCATGTTCTTCCCGTATCTGTGCAGGTTTCCTCAATGTACTCCGGTTTCCTCTAGTCCAAGGACACGTCCGGCTAATTGGCTGTCTCAGATTGTCCCTAGGTGTGAGTGGGAATGGTTGTGTGTGTGTGTGTGTGTGTGTGTGTTGGGCCTGTGATGGACTGATAAGTCAGTTGAGATAGGCTTTAGATAGGCACAGCTGATGAAATAGTGTTATGTTATAAAATTATACAAAAGTCATGTTAAAATAAGACACAATACTCATGAAATAAAAAAAAAAACAAAAAAAGAAAGGATTTTAATACTGATAAAATATACAGCAAATCATTCCTGCACTTCAACCAAAACATTTACTGTACAGTTAAAATCACAAGGCACCGATCCAAATACAAATATAGTCCTAATTTTACAATTAAAAATCATTTCACTCACATAAGGCATTCTAGAGAGCGTAACTGTTGGTTACTTACCATGTGGTTCTTCACGCTAATTAACTTTCTAACTTTCAGTGACTCTTTACGTTTCTAGTGACGCTCCCTCAGCAAGGCACAGCGGGATGAAACATTGTATTATAAAATCTATAATAATTAAAAATACATTTTACTTGTTTATGTTTTTAAGGGGGTTCATCATTCTTAAACTCCAAGCTGTTGCCCAGTTCACATATTGATTGTTTGTGTGTACATCATACATCCACCAGAGGGTAGAAGTGGGCAAAGAATACAGTACAGCCATGGTATCTAATACTGTATATTTTTGTATGATTGTGTTCCATACAGTACTGCCACACCGAGTCTTTTCAGAGGATAGAAATCCTCATAACAGTCATACAGTGAAGATGTATGTATGAATGTAAAAAATGAGTCATTTTGTCGTTGTTGTCGTCTTGTTCCCATCCACAGTAACAACGAGAGTTAAACAGCAGTCTCCAGTTCCAGGCTCCGTTAACGTTACATGGGGGGTGTTGATTTGAGGACGGTTTCAAGTTTTCTCACAGCATAAACGACTGTTTGTGTCTGAAATCCTGAACCTGGGAAAGTTAGAAATTATTATTTAAAATATTGCCAACTAACAAATAATGCAAGTGATGTAATCTGCATATAATGTACATGCACATTCCAGGAAAATTAGAATCAAGTATAATATGGGTAGTATTTCAAAATAACTAAAAAAAATAAATAAATAAAAAAAATGACATGAAGTCCAACCTCAATCCTAACCAATACAGACTGATGCGGATTGCAATTCGCGGTTTTCATTCTCAAGTCTGTCGCACCACATTTGCACATTTGTTCGCGCTAATAACGTGCTAATGCAAAACAATGGTTTTGTGACAGGAGATTCACCTTTTGGAACCGCGCTGGACCGCCATCAGTAACACCCCCATGTGAGACCTGCTCTACCTTTTAATTTCACATTTTATCCCTTCAATTTAGCTCAGAACACCTAATACTTACATTTTGTGAAGGAGGTCCATATCCAGCATTGGGGCTGTGGGGAAAAGATACAGCAGTAAAATGAAAAACAGTGAACAGTATTTTAGAGAGTATTTAAACTGGCAGGATGTTGAAATAACGGCAAATTCCTCCACCGCAATCCTTTTTGTGCTTAAAATGAAACCAAACTGTCCTACAAATAAAACACTATTCATTCATTTTCTAAGCCACTTAATTCTAATTAGGGTCGCGGGGAGGCTTGTGCCTATCTCAGCCGAATCTGGGCAGACCATTGCAGGGCCAACCCACACACAATCATTCACACTCTCACTCACACCTAGGGGCGATTTGGAACAGCCAATTAGCCTACCGTGCATGTTTTTGGACTGTCGGAGGAAACTGGAGTTCCCGGAGGAAACCCATGCAAGCACGGGGAGAACATGCAAACGCTGGTGAGCTTTTTATTCTGTATTCTTATACTGTGTTTGTAATATTTTATCCATCCATCTTCCTACATTATATATATATATATATATATATATATATATATATATATTTACACCCATGGGCAATTTAGAGTAGCCAGTTTACCTAAGCTGCATGTTTTTGGTCTGCAGAAAAAAAACATAGTACCCAGAGGAAACCACACCAGCACTGGAAGAACATGCAAATTCCACACCGAACGGCACATGGCCTTCTTGTGGTGATGTGGCTGTGTTAACCACTGAGCCACCGTATTCCCCCTTTATCTTTTATCTTTGTGGCGAATCTTAGTTTTCATGCTAAGCTCTTAGTTGTTGGTGCTTTAACTGGTATGATCCTTCTATTTCTCAATATTTTTCCATCAGTCACTCTGTCTAACTCACATGTCCTCTGATCGGTTGAGGTTCTGGCTGCTGATGTGAGCCACTCCATGACACTGTTGAATCCAGAATGACCTGCAATAAGGGGCCATGGGGGGGTAACAGGTCAGAGGTAACAGTTGGGAGCAACAGCACCCTGTGCATCATGCTAGCGTTTACAGCGTTACGCGCGAGTGTTTAATTGACTTTGGGAGGGAAAACAGAGCCGCATGCAAACAGACACTATACTACGCCACAGTCTTTGTAGATGCAAAGCCAAACACACTTCATTTCATGCTGCTATCAACAAGTCAGTATTAAAATGGTTAATCCAGGTTTAGGTAGTAGTTCCTCACACTCTGGCAACTAAAGATATCTCCATGTAGGAATAAGAGAACTGCACATGTGAATGAATGAACTGAGAAACCCCATTCTAAGATGTTAGATAAAGTCTGAAGTCTTTCTTCTGGCGCACACACACACACACACACACACACACACACACACACACACACACACACATACACACATACACACATACACACATACACATACACACACACAACCCATCAGATTGTGAATTAAGTGACTTAGTATTCTTACCTTCCTCTGTGTCCTGTCATGAAGAGAACAAGCCACAAAAAAAAAAACAATCACAGATTTAAAATATATTTTTATATATTTGTATTTATATATTACATTTTCAAGTGAAATACACCTCACTGTTTACACGCTTGGCATTTAGCAGATGCCTTTATCTCGAGTACTTACATTTTTATCACATTTATACAACTGAGCAGTTGAGGAATGAAGGGCCATTTTCAAGGGCCCAACAATGGTTGTTATTGTTATTGGTACTGGGGCTTGAACCCCCAAGCTTATGAACAATAACCCAGAACCTTAACCACTACAGCCCACATTCACTAGTTCAGACAGGTTTTCCATTTGGGTCATTCTCTGAAACTGGGTCAGATTTAATGATTGACATTTTGGACCTAATATTTTCCAAAAACTATAAAGAATTAAAAGAGCAATTACCCAACCAAATCATACCACATGGACAGATACAACATGTCGGAAAAAATTATTAAAATTCATCAACTTGCGTTTCCGTGTGTAACCAGTAGTGTCCATACCGGTTACATACGGAACCGACCCCTTTCTCCTATGAGGGCTGAGGTTCCATGTTACGACATGTCACTGCACAATTGAGTTCCTCCTGAAGTGGATTTATTTCACACGTAGCCGAGCGCTAATTCATTTATTCACCAAAAACAAATGGGATGAATTCCGGGTCCATGAATTCCGTGTTCATTTGAAGATGAATTTGGTGTCCACATGGATTTATTCCTGTTTGTTACTAATAAAACTGCAGTTATGTTCCTGAAGTAGTTCTCTCACCATCTTTATAACAATGGTTCATGAATTTATGGTCAATATCGAGGGAAATAACCTGGACTACATTGAAATGAGGGGATTGAGAATGTCACACTTTTTGATATGGTACCAGTTTCAGAGAATGACCTGGATGTATTCAGGCAGTTTAATAACAAAAACCTTTGTGGTACTATTTCACCTTCACTTATAAGGAACTAAAATTATAATAATGTGGTCCTCATGAACTTTTACAAACAACCTTAGAGGACAACAGATTTAAGGATGTAGTCTTTTTTGTCTCAAAGAGAAAACCAAGATTCAGTAACCAGTTGTGGAAAAAAAAATAAGTGTACCCTTCTCACTTTTCAATTTTCTTCCGCTTATCTGAGGTCCAGTTGTGGAGGCAAAAAGCGAGTGCAACCCAGGCATCCTTCTCCCCAGCGACACTCTCTAGCTCTATCTGGGGATCCCGGTTCTTTTCCAGGCCAGATGGGTTATATAATTCCTCCAGCCAGTTTTGGATTTACTCTGGGGCCTCCTCCCATTCGGACATGCCCGGAACCTCTCTAAAGCGAGGTGGTCAGGAAGCATTCTAATCAGACGCCCAAACCACCTCAACTGACTCCTTTTGATGTGGAGCAGTATCTCTACCCCGAGGTTCCCCGGTTGTAGCTCTCTTCACCCAAGCCCAGATGCTCCTTCTTACTTCCACAATCATTCAGGATGTCGACCCAGAACACGCTGTCCCCCGGCTAGTCTAGGAACGCCTCGGTGTACCCCCGGAAGGGCTGGAGGAAGTGGCTGGGGAAGGGGACATCTGGACCTCACCACTTAGACTGCCAGCCCCTCAACCCAATCCCAGATTAAGCGGAAGAAAATGATAAAGATAATGATGATGAAAAAGAAGATGAATGAGGAGACCATTGTTGACACAGTACCATTTTTGACAAGAACCAAACACAGTACAACACCACAGACAAACCATACCAGCAGGGGTCGTGATTTGGGATTTTGATTTCATATCCGTCTATCCAGACTCAGTGTTAAACTTTCCTTCTTTCACTCCGTATTCGGGAAACAGGGAATGTCTATTAATTTATTTCCATCAGACCTGAAGTTAATTCAGCACTTAAAGGAGACGCACTTCTCTTATATCATCAGCTTAGAGACCTATCAGTAGAGATATCCATCAGGAGCTCCGGCTTTAAACGGAGCCTAAATCTACATAGTAGGGTGCAAATATTTTCGCCACTAGGTTTCTGAACATTGGTTTACTTCTCTGGGGAAAAAACACCACATATCTGTTTTATTGTTGTTGTAACCTGAATAAAGTCACGAGATATTTAAACATATAAATAACACTCCGTGCTATGTTTTGCCATATTGCTCCTCCCACACCTCAAATCTAAATAAATTTTATCATCAAGTCATGTGACTGATGAGCCAAATAAGGTGTGTGTCATAATTGATCATAAAAGAGCGGTATTGGTCATCCTTACAGCATAATTTGTGTGTATGTAATACTTTTAAGCGATACAGACGCTTATTTGAACATAAATGACCCTAAAAAGCATAAAACTGGTCATTTTAGCCCGTGGATTAAAAGCCAACTGCTAGTGCTCCCGAGTGGCGCATCGACGCGCGACTATCAACCTGGAGATTGCAAGTTTGAATCCGGGTTGATGCCACAGTGAGTCCATGGGAGCTAAGTGGCCGAGCTCTCATGGGAGGGAGGGATGGCATACGCTCACTTCCCTGTCACTCACAGCGATCACCAGCCAATCATGGGCGTCTGTGAGCTCATTCGTACGAGGGGGCAGCGCTTTCCCTCCGAGTGTGTTAGGCCGCCCTCAAATACTCATGCGCTACAGTTCGGAAAGAGGCGGGTGGCAGCATTGCATGTCAGAACATGAGCGTGACAGTAAATCCAAAATGGCTTACGCAGCTAACGTTTTTCCAACTCGGCTTTCCTGTTGTCAGTTGGTTTAGAAACACAAAAGAAACGTTTTCCGCACACTGGCCAATAATGTGTTGTGATGCACGGGATCAGTGATGCAGCCCAGCCAATCCAACGATTTCGCGTCACTACGAGGCTGGAACAGCCAATCAGAAAGGCACCAGGTCTCTGAGCATGCCTAGAGTCGTAACGCTCGCACTCACTTTGGTGTTGCCAGGAGGAACAGCTGATGTCTTATGTGATCGTTGTAAAGAGCTAGCAACACTAATTCATCACGGGTACCCTTTAAATCCATTTCTTTTGTAGCCTGATGACTTGCATAATATTCATGAGCAGTAAAAGTTAATTTGTAAAACTTACGGTTAAAGTACCCTTGTCGGTGAGCATAACAGACCCCAAGAGTGCATAAAGATATGATCAGGCACAAAATGACAATCCCGGCTACAATCCCTGGAACATTTAGATCATCTGAGAGAGCAGGATGAGAAAAGAGAGCATTACAAGCCAACTCCTGGAAACATAAGCTGAAAAAGATATGTGAGATAGTCTTCCACACACAAGCATACACTTACCAACTGACATGTGATTTCCTACACAGCTTTTTGGCTTTCCGATCCCATTGCTGGCCTCACAGTGGTACAGTCCGGCGTCGGCTATGGCAACTGAATGAAATGTCTATTCAAAAGAGACAACATTAACATGTCGATAACAAATACAGAGTATTCCGATCTATTTGTACTAAGGGCTTTTGGGATGCTTGGCTACCGGCACATGTTGGAAATGTCAGGTCAAGTTGAGATATCAGTGTTTATGTAGGGAGATTATCCCGTCTGTCAAAACCAGTTTGTCCCTCTGGCTCTCTCTAAATCTCTTAGGCTTACTTTGTGACAGGGATTCAATCAGACTCAGAAATCTTAACAGGTTTTTTAGATGTAGGTGACAAAAGGAGGGAACCCTATCTAATTATGTTTAAGAGTAGCGTTTACAGTATAATGGATTTGACTCATTGGTCACAGAGGAACTGCACTGCATCAGCTTTAGACTTGTTGGATTATCATAACGGATCTCATCAAAATATTATAGTGGTACAATGATTCCCTCATTCATTCATTCACGGACCCATTTAATACCAATTAGGGTCGCAGGAAGGTTGAAGCCTATCTCAGCCGACTCTGGGTAAAGACAGGGTACACTCTGAACAACTCGCCAGTCCATGTAGTAATGCTAACACACACAACCATTCACACTCACACCTAGGGGCAATTTGGATCAGCCAATTAGCCTAACATCAATGTTCTGGATTGCAGGAGAAAACTGGAATACCCAGAGGAAACCCACGCAAGTACAGGACGAACAGGCAAACTCCACATATAAACGAAACGCCCTCGCCGAGCACAGGACTCGAACCCCGGACCTTCTTGCTGTGAGGCGGACATGCTAACCACTACGCGGCCACAATTTCCCTGATCTATAGATTAAATACAGCAGATCTGTCAAGAAAGTAAAATTGTCTGTGCTTCCTGGGTGGGAGGGATGGCAATGCTTTCCTCCAAATGCATTATGGGGCACGTGCAATATTTAGAAAAGCTCTGAAGTTGAAGCATCTGTTTGCCCCCTCCTTTTAACGGAAAACCTGGAAACTTAATGCTTATGCAATGGTGTTTTTAACATTGTATAAATAAAAATTTGGTCTTACAAGAACGCCTTCATCCTTGTTGACAGAGTAAGTGGCATTGGCATGGCGAGATGGAAAGATAGGCTTCTTGTCTTTGTACCAAGTGTAGCTTGCACGAGGAATACTGTACTTGTCCTGACACTGCAGTACCACTACAGATCCAGTCAGCGCAGAGCTCGGGATATTACAGGTCGGGATGTGAGGAGGTACTGAAGCACAAGAGGCACAGCATATAATCAACCAGACCACATGCAAGTTGTAAGAGGCTGCAAAGTTGTAAGAGGCTCATACCCAACACTTTGAGAGTGACACTGGCCTCTCCCAGATTGACTAGGTCTTCAGGAGCGCTGACCTCACAACGATATTCTCCAACATCCTTCAGCGTCACCTTCTGCAATGTTATTGTTGCCCCTGCAATCTTTGCGCGACCCTCAAAAGATCCTGGGAAACAAAAGATATGATGACTGCCTAATCCTAACACAACTGACCATTAAAACTCCATCCCTCCCTCCATCCATCCCTCCCTCCATCCACATTCCAAATTCTAGTGGAAAGCTTTCCCAGAAGACTGCAGGCTGTTATAGCAGTAGAAGGGGTACACCTCAATAATAACGCCCATGGTTTGGTTATTGGATAGTCAACAAGCACATAAGGTTATGATCAGGTAAACTAAATGTGCAGCTGGGCTCATGATCGAGAGGGCCTCCCCGTTAGGCCCCCACTGTGATATGACCCCTGGGCAAGGTCTTAACCACAAGTGTGCCTCTGTCCACCCAGCAGTTTAAATGGGTACCAGTAAAAATACATGGATTAGCGTCCCATCCAGGAGGAGTTGAACTCCTAGTCGCTTCACACTACAGAAACCGGGAATAAGCTGCAGCCTGATGAGCCACTAGGTGTAAAAATCTCAACAGACTTACAGCATACTACATATACTATGACTATAACTATCCTGCAGGTATTTGTCCTCATGATCCATCTGCATGCATTTAGGAAATAACTACACAGTTTTGTAGATAAGAGCAGAACGTTTACCTTTGAAGGTACTATTATAGTAGACAAAAGATGTGTCCTTATTCTGTGTCCTTTTCCATTCAATGCGAGGATTCTTTTCCATCTCAGTCTTAAACTCACAGGAAAGCTTGGCCTCTACAATGGAAAAAGAGCACAAAAATATGAGAAGAAATATTGAAAAATCTCAGGAATGATAGCGGAGTACACAGAGACACATTACATTCACTCTCATTTCTCAGCAAACTTCACTCACCTGAGAATTCCTGCACTTCCACTATGGGATTGGAGCTGACGACCGTGACGGGAGCAACAGGAACACCTAATATAGAGACTAAGGACAAAGCAGTTCTTATTTAAGCAATTTTTCTTGGGATCTTTTGGCTCCTAAGTTCACATAACTGATAAAATTAAGATCAGTTAATACATGTTGGATGTTAATAGTCAATACAGTGAAATTGTGGGTACTCTCAGAGCAACATTAAAAAAAGCCCTGCATATCATAATACTGGTGGCCCGATGGTACGGTGCTGGATTACTGATCCCAAGGTCGGGGGTTAAAGCCCTACTGTCACCGGGTTGTCATTGCTGTCCCCACAACGCAGCTAACTGGGTTATCAAATGCCAGCCATGTCTCTCACTGTCTGTGGTGAGAGACATGTAAAAGAACCATTGCTGACTTTCGTAAAGAGCAGGCTGCAATGCCGTCAGCGTGTTTTCTGCCCTGCGATGGCTTGGTGAGCTGCACAGGGTGTACTCTGTGTTTGCGTGTGTTTCCTCCGGCTACTCTGGTTTCCTCCTACAGTCCAAAAACATGCACAGTAGGCTAACTGGCTGTTCCAAATCACCTTAAGTGTGAGTGTGAATGGTTTTATGTGTGTTGGCTCTGCGATGGCCTGGAGAGCTGTCCAAGGTGTACCTCGCCCTCACCCAGAGTCGGCTGAGACGGGCGCCAGCCTCTCGGTGACCCTACTTAGGATTAAGCGGCTTAGAAAATAAATGAAGCCTAATACCACTATCAATGTATACACCCATCTGTACACACGATAAATTTCAGCCATTCATAAAAATACACAAACACAGGGAAAAATAATATATGGCAGGGTGAAATAAGGTGCCAAGAGTGCAATATATAAATTATGTACACACACCCCCATTTATGCACACACACACACACACACACACACTAGATCATGTGGA
>JAOUQZ010000026.1:3373899-3386706 GCA_028564935.1 Neosilurus hyrtlii
GGCTTTGGTCCAGCACCGCTTGCTGTATATAGTGTCCAGGTCAGGAAGCTCGATACGGATGGTACGCTCTGCTGATCACAGAGCGTACTGGAGTAGAGAACAAAGAGCTTGTCCGCCTGATCAAATCTATAAATGCCATTTTACAAAACCTCACTGCTTGGATCCAGACCCGAGGAAGCACTTCGGTATCTCTAGCTGAGGGACGGAAAGCAACCCTCATGTTTCAGACATTGCTCCGAGCCTGCACAAATACCTACAAAAAGAAACAACTGACAGTGCAATCAGTAAAATATAAAACGTGGTTCAAGGACAGACGCAAGAATGACGAGAAAGCACATGATGTATGGCATATATGTTTGGACAAGACAGCTAACACTGGGCAAAAGGTGGGGTACACCCTGAACAGCTCGCCAGTCCATCCCAAGGCAATACACACCCAACCATTCACACTCACACCCATAATACTTAGGGGCAATTTGGAACAGCCAGTAAGCCTAAGGTGTATGTAAGCCTAATGAGCTGTGCCTGGGACTCGAACCCATACATGGTCACATGGTCATGCCTCAATCATTCTACCCCTTGTGTGTATATTGCACCGATACTCAGCAACCTTAACAGGATAAAGCGGTTTGGAAGATAAATGAATGAATGTAACAAACATACACAGCACGCCGCCTTGACCCACAGCGCTTGCATGGGTTCCATTCCAAGTATTATGGTTTCCTACCACAGTCCAAAGATATGCACCTTAGGCTAATTGGCTGTTCCAGATCACGCCTAGGTGTGAGTGTGAGTGGCTGAGTTTTACACTAAGATGGTCTGGTGAGCTGTTCAGGGTGTACCCGCCTGCCTTCGCCCAGTGTCGGCAGAAATAGCCGCCAGCCACCTAAGTAGGATTAAGCGGTCCAACAAAAGAGTGAGTGAGTGAGTGAGTAGTTTACAGTTAGTGCTGAGAGTAAGGTGTTGTAGCCTGAAGCCACCACTGGGGGGCCACAGCTCCAACTACCCCCTTCTCCTGTTCTAATGGATACATGTGAGAAAGTGCTCGCTTTTTTTTTACCCTTTTGGCTTTCCACAAGTCCTGGCCCATCCCTCTTTGCCACTTGGTTTGTGTGTGTGTGTGTGTGTGTGTGTGTGTGGAAGGAGGGAGTGAGGTGAAGACATTTAATTTCACCATGAACTCTCCATGAAAACATCCTCTCTATATTTTCTAGAACCTTCCATTTTCCTACACAATGTTTGGAGTTTTTCATGTTCTTCCCATGTGTCTGTGGATTCCTTCCTGGTTCTCTGGTTTCATCCCAGGGGCAGCACAGTGCTGTAGTGGCTAGCAGGTCCACCTCACAACAAGAAGGTCCTGGGTTCGAGGGCGTTTCTGTGTGGAGTTTGCATATTCTCCCTGTGCTTGCGTGGGCTTCCTCCGGGCACTCCAGTTTCATCCCGCAGTCCAAAGATATGCACAGTAGGCTAATTGGTTGTTCCATATTGGCCTTAGGTGTGAATATGAATGGTTGTTTGTGTTGGTCCTGTGATGGGTTGTTAAAATGTTCTGAGTGTACCCCGCCTTCGTCCAGTGTCGGCTGAGATAGGCTCCAGCCTCCACATGGCCTTATTAGGATTAAGCAATTCAGTGAGTGAATGAATGAATGTGGATGGAGTGCCCTGGCCTCGACTCTATTCTGGAGTGAATTCTCTAATCTTGCACCCAGTGGTCCTAGGATGGGCACCTCGTCCACCACAACCAGCATACAGCGGTGAATGAAGCTGAATGAATGAAAGGTCTGTTAACTGGATGTTTCACATCCTGTTCACATGAAATCCTTTGATTAATGGCGGTGAGAACTTTATGGTGGTAAGAAGTAGGCTAATTTGAGTACCACCAGCTGCATGAACCAAGTGTTTGTTTACGCTATGATGGAGTTAAATACAAAATAAATAAATAAATTAACAGAAAGGAAATGGTAAAATATTAAATTTGCTCATCAGCTCTCAGGACGCTTGAAATTTTTGAGCGTTCTTTAATGAACCATTCATGTCTCAAAAACCTTTCATGACGGTACTTATAAGGCTTCTGCCAAAAAAGCAGTCTGAAGAACTCACTCATTCATTCATTTTCTAACCGGCTTAATCCTAACTGCTGTTACGGGGAGGCCGGCGCCTATTTCAGCCGACTCTAGGTGAAGGCAGGGTACACCCTGGACAGATCGCCAGGCCATCGCAGGGCAACACACATAAACCACTATCACACCTAGGAGCAATTTGGAACATACAATCAGCCTACTGTGCATGTTTTTGGATTGTGGGATGAAACCAGAGTACCCAGAGGAAACCCATGCAGGCACGGGGTGAACATATGAACTCCACACAGAAACGCCCTAGCCCAGGAATCGAACCTAAGACCTTCTTGCTGTGAGGCGGTCGTGCTATCCACTGCACCACTGCGCCACCCAGTCGGAAGAACTATTCAAATTATTTCTTTTTACTTCTGAAGGGATTTGTTTTTTAATGTATTTTGCATATTTTCACTACAACAAATTAATTTATTGCTCAACAAATGACATGTTAGGTATTTGGATAAAAAGATTAATGCTGAGAATGTGTTGGCATTGGGAAGGTATTAACGCTGTTGGTCTTTATGGGCCATAGGTCAAACATCTACACTGGCTTGACAACAAGCAGCAGGCAGTGTTTTTCCTTCAGGGCAGGACCAAATGTATCCCTTTACACACTTGCTTATGGTCGAAAGTTTGAGGAAAGACAACAGCTGGCATCCCAACCTCAAAAAGCTTCAGTTGAATGCGTCACGCTGCAAATCCGTTCACTGTGGAAGAAATTTACAAGTGAATCACAGGGACTTTGATACTATTCAGGCAATCGCTTCGCGCTTCACACAAGCCTGAATTAAACAAAAATAACCAAATACGATGATGCTATACTCACACTCATTTACCAAAACGCTTGATCCTTTTAGGGTCACTGGAAGGGTGGATCCCATCTCAACCAACTCTGTGAGAAGGCAGGGTACACCCTAAAGAACTCGCCAGTCCATCACATGGCCAACACACCCAAACTCCACACAGAAACGCCCTCACTGAGCCTGGAATGGAAACCCAGGACCTTACTGCTGTGAGGCAGACGTGCTAACCAAAACGGCATCTTGCCGCTAATGTTGTACAGTACAGTACAATCTAAGTAGATAACTGGAGTGTAAATTGAAAAAAATGTGGCATTAAACTGAGGCTGTGATTGCAATTTAAACTGAAACTGAGGGCTGTGATTGCAATTTAATATTAGTGCCTTTATTATAGTTCTGCACTGAGCGCGGAGTAGTAACACTGACCAAATTAAAATGTGAAATGGGGCGGCATGGTGGCTAGTATGTTCGCCTCACAGCAAGAAGGTCCCGGGTTTGATTCCAAGGCTCGGGAAGTTTCTGTGTGGAGTTTGCATCTTCTCCCTGTGCTTGTATGGGTTTCCTTTGGGGACCCCGGTTTCCTCCTACAGTCCAAAAACGTGCACAGTTGGCTGATTGGCTGTTCCAAACTGCCCCTAGGCATGTTTGTTGTCCCTGCAATAGTCTGGTGAGGTGTACAGGGTGTTCGCCCAGACTGGGCTGAAATAGGCACCAGCCTCCTCACGAGCCTAATTAGGATTAAGCAGCATAGAAAATGTACCAGAAAGAGGGAATGCTGAGTAATAGAGAGTAACTTTACACCCAAAAAATACAAGACAACGATAAATAAATAAATAAACAATCAGAAAAATACAAAAAAAAAGATCAACTTTATCTCATTGAGTTTTTCTAAGCTTTAGAAAACAAGCAATCCTCTTTCCACTGTGCGATGGATTGAAATAATTGTGAAATCGCAACTTGTCGACTGCACAAGCATTTCAATCCTGCCACCTGTCCCCACACGACAGATGCACCAGTTGCTCAGAGGCTGACAGTCACACAACAAGTCCTTTGTCTCAGCTCAGTGCTAAGTGCTGACCACAGACTTCGCCTGCACACACACACACACACACACTCTCACTTGCACATACACACAGCACCAGCTGAGCAGACAAGGCCAGACACGCAATACTCCCCACACACCCCACTGATGTCCGTGCACACGCACAAACACACACACCCTCCACGAGACATTCCTCTAGAGCTTTAAATCCTAACAGATGCAGAGGTGCCTCATGTCATGTGACAAACGAGCTGACCAACAGATCTGTGTCAAAAACAATGACTAGATTTCTTGTAGATAGCAAGATGACATATCTGACAATTATTTTAGTGCTTTTCAAACTCATTCCTGTCTCAAACTCATTCCTGCCATAGCACCTGATTTAGGTGACATGGGTCTATGATCAGTTGAAAGATTTTCTGCTGCCCTCCTTGGGTTTTCTTCCCCATGATGTCTTCCGGTGAGACAAAGATCTACCTTGCCCTTCCAGATGATATGACCAGGGAACTTCCATTGTCTCTCATGGATCATATCAATGATTTTTTTTTTGGTTTGGTGTTAGTGTGTTCAAGGACAGACACATTGGTTTCGTGATCTGTCAACAGAACTCTTAGAATTCTTTTGTACAACCACATTTCTGCAGGTTGAAGGAGGCCCGTTGTTTTGGCATGAAGAGTCCAAGTTCCACTTAACTAAACAAATTCTGTCTACTGCATCTTTAAAGAGTACCAGTATTGGTCATCCTTTCAGCATAATTGTGAGTGTGTGTACGTTTAAGTGATACAGATGCTTATTTTGACATAAATGACCATAAAAAAAAGCACAAAACTGGGTGATTTTTCCTGTGGATTACTAGCGGGGGCTGAACAAATGGTTAGCAGTTGTTTTTTCCTGGAAATGACATCAACATGTTGGGTGGGGTTGTCCAGTGTAAGTAAACAAGTAGATATATTCAGTGAGCAACATTTTAGGTGATAAAAAAAATGTGTTCAAGAAGCAACTATGGTGCCAATTTGGAGGAAATGGGTGTGAATGGTGACCCATTTCAACCAGAGAGGGAGGAGGTTTGTAGAGACAGTGAGACATCACATTCTAGTGTGACTCTGAGAATGAGAACGTTGCTATAGAGGAGCGTTTTGTCAACTCAACTTTACTGACGCCCTGCGATGGCCTGGTGAGCTGTCCAGGGTGTACTCTGCCCTCGCCCAGAGTCAAGTGAGGTCAGAGTTCTCGTGACCCTAATTAGGATTAAGCGGTTCAGAAAATGAATGACGATATGAACTTCACTGTCGTTAACAAAAAATTTGTTTCCCGCAATTTCTGCACTTGTTGTTTGTGCAGCTCATCACTGGCTGATAATGTGTTATGATGCATGTGATGCAGCTAGGCCAATCCAAGGAGTACTCATCACTAATCAGAAAGGCATCATGTCTCTGAGCATGCCTAGAGTCATAACACTTGCATGCATTTCAAAAACGAGGGAGGGCTGATGTTGCAGGAAGGAACCGCTGATGTTTTATGTAATCATTTTAAATAGCTGGTGACACTAATTCACCACAGGTACCCTTTAAGCAATCTGATAATTGTATCCTCTGGTTGTATGCTGTATACACATTGGCTTGCAGAAGTATTCATACCCTTGAGCTTCGTGATGCTGTTTGTTCACTAATGTTAACTAACAAACCTCTAAGCCCTTCACAGAACAGCTGTGTTTATACTGAAATTTGATTGCACACGGGTGGACTAAATTTACTAATTAGGAGACTTCTGAAGGTACAGTGGAACTGCTGATCAGACCTTCATGGTGATGATAATTAAAAGGGAAACACTCCATCCACCAGGAAATACATTATCAGTTTACATCGGTACATCCATCAGTTTAAATGAAAACACCAGAATGCCACCAGTGTGTGATTTATTCATTACTACACAAAGAAGAAAGAATATATTGTATATTGTATACGATGAGTTACAGGTCAGTGCTGAGAAGATGAGGAAGTGGATTTGGGGGAAGAGGGTGTGGTCACAGGTTTACTGGCTGCAGGTAAAGGAATGTCCACCTGTAAAGTCAAGAGAAATCTGTCTGTGGTTACACTCATTTCAAACCAGTGCAGTATGAGGAGAACCATCCAAAATACCAGTTTAATCGAGTTCATAGCAGTCTTACCAATTGCTCTGCTCTCTTCCTCAGTTTCCTCCACACTGTGTGGTGAGCCTGGAGGAAACAATCAAGAGGGAAATGTGTGACATACAAAACCTCATACACGTAATGTTTTCTCTGATATACTTCCAACTTTATTATAACCATCTGAACACTGCAACAAACCTGTCTTTATGACCATATCAGCTGTACTGGTACATCATACAGTAGACACCCTTATCCATACGACTTACTTATATGTCATTCATACAACTGAGCAATTGACTGTGAAGGGCCTTGCTCAAAGACCCAACAGTGACCCTTTGATCAGTGACCCTCGGAGTTAACCCCTGAGCCATCACTGCCCCAATGAGCTTCTAAGCAGCGCATATTCATATATGAAATGGTATTTCTGGGAGAATCCATTAATCATTGTATTAGTCCGTTAAATATTTCGATGTATTAATTGCCCTCATGATTATGTATGTGATGCACCACTGTGATTTGTGTGTGTAATGTATGCCTTTGTAACAACGGTGTTCGAAATAAGAACAGAAAAGCTGGTTGTCAACCAAATAACCTCTTAACAGAAAGTCAGTTGTCCACATTTTAAACTGATTCTTCATAATTAAATATTAATATCGAGTTTACTGTCTACGTACACCAACAAAACCAAAAATAATCAGAAAACTTAATATTGTAAATACTGTTTAAATTTTTTTTTATATTAAATGTAAGGGACTATTACATGGAGAGAAAGATAGAGGTAGTGAGAGAGAAAGCGTGAGTGAGAAAGAGATAGCAAGAGAAAGATAGAGACAATGAAAGAGAGAAAGACAGAGAGATAAAGAGAGAGAGAGAGAGAGAGAGAGAGAGAGAGAGAGAGAGACAGAGCGACATCTCTGCCCCACTTCCGTCTTGTGCACCTGAACTGGAGCTCCTCTGCTTACTTCTGTCTGCTGGTCTGAGTAATAATTTTTTTCTTTTGTTCCTAATAAACCTCAGCTCAGGTGCTAACAGAATATTTATTTTTATATGGTTAGTAAAATATAGTGTTATATTTGTACACCTAGTTTAAGTAAAACAGTCGTGGTGACAGATACAACAACATTATCATCAGAACTCCATACGAAGGGCAAATCCGAAAAAGACCCTGTGCTTCCCATATAAATGCCCTCTGTAATGTACGAACGTCTGCTATACACTATCTAGTGGATTCCTGTATTAGAGGTGAGGATTTGGAATTTAGCCCTTGTTTTTATATCTTAAAACTCAATATGCTGATCATGGACAATCTAAAGAAACAGAAATGATTTGGTCCTGAAACCTGCTTATTTTGAACACTGAATAACGTATCGTTCATTCTGTTTCTCTTGTTTTTTTCATCATTTCTACCAGTATACTTACACTTACAAACACACACACAGCTGGATTGTTATAACCGTACCGTGAGGTTCAATGGAAGTGAGAGGCCCTGGGCGCGGCGCTGTAAACCCCATCGTCCTGCTCCCAGAGTATGCAGTGCTGTTACTTCATACTGATAGCACAGACCTGTTCTGGCCACCAGGGGGCCCTCTGACAGAGTCACATGCTCCCCACACCTGAGAAAATATCATTCTTATCCATACTGTTGGCAAATCTTCATTTGATTTAAGTCAGTAATGATTTATATGCATGTGACTGATTGGCCATGGATATACAGTGGTGCTTGAAAGTTTGTGAACCCTTTAGAATTTTCTATATTTCGGTATAAATAAGACTTAAAACATCATCAGATTTGCACACAGTAGACAAAGAGAATCTTCAGTTAAACAAATAAGACAAAAATATTACACTCCGTCATTTATTTATTGAGAAAATGATCCAGTATCACATATCTGCATGTGGCAAAAGTATCTGATCCTTTGCTTTCAGTCCTGTGCAGTATATAATATATATAATAACTGCAACCTACTGTTTGTGGTGGCTTTTGATGAGTCCTGTACAATGATTTGGAGGGATTTTAGTCCATTCCTCCATACAGAATAGCTTCAACTTTAGGGGTGTTGTTGGATTTCATCATATAAACTGTTCACACTAAATTTCTCTCGGATTAGGGTCAGGATTTTGATTTGGCCGTTCCAAACATTACATTTATTCTTTTTTAACCACTCCTTGATAGAAGGACTTTATGTCTTTAGGGCCGTTGTCTTGCTGCATGACACGTTTCTTCTTGAGATTCAGTTCACAGATATATGTAGTGATACTTTCCTTAAGAGTTCACTGGGTACGATTCAACAAGTTAGAACAAGATCGGATCGGAATGTAGCACTCCTACTCACACATGCGCGGAGTGCAGTGGGGATGATGGGGGGTTTAGAATTTTAAGCGAGTAATTTAATGTTGAATAAGATGTCTTTGAATGACTGTGGTTAAGAAAGATGAGATAATCCTTTGATCGCCAAAGGGGAAATTCAAATGGTGGAGCAATACAAAAGCAGAACTAGCAAGCAGAAAATCAAGCAAGATAGGCAGGTAAGCTCAATGTTCTGAAAAATACAAATAAAACAGAATAAAATAGGGGTAGATACAGTTCTTTAAGGTTGAAGTGTCGAGGGGAATAAATATTGGATTGTCAGGTGCCAGGCACGTATGAAAGCGTCTCAGTGTCGCCAGGCTGAGGTCAAATTCTGAGGTTTCTGGTTGAAATAAATTCAGAAAAGAATACAGAAATTCTAAACTGACGAACACTTGTTTTTCCATTCAACCAAACCCAGGGATTCACAATCCACTGATCCATTAATGATGACAAACTGTCCTGGCCCCGATGCAGCAAAACAGGCCCAATCCATGATGCCTCCACCTCCATGTTTCACAAATGGAATAACCTTCTTATGCTGGAATGCAGTGTTTTCCTTTGCCAAACATAGAACTTTTTTTTTCATCTTGGTTTCATTCATCTACGTTTTCTAATTTCTAATAGCTTTCTGACTTGTCCAGCAGCATTCTTTTTGGAGAGCAGTGGCTCGTATTACTGCACAAAAATCTATAAGTGACGCCTTTTCCAAAAGTCTCAACACGCACATGTAAACTATGGCCTAGACATGTTCAGTTCATCATGCACTGTCGAGAATTGATGAAATCACACATCAGTGGTGGACATTTTTTATTAACCTAAACCAACTTGATTCTGTATTGCCAATTCTTCTACCCAGATCTAGTCAGAAGACTATTTGACAATTTACAAGTTAATAAATGTTAATGACAAACTACAATCTTACTGACTTTTAACACACCTGAAAAATACATTTCTGGATTGAATAATTTTTCAGGTTTTACTGATGGGTGGGAAACCTGAAAATTTATATAAAATTCTAAAACAAATAAATAAATAGATAAAAACATGTAGGAACCACTGTATATCCAGGATTATCTAAAGGACTGTGTGTTTGTTTTGTGTGTATTGGGTATACTCACCTGTATAATGTAACTGTGCCCCTGGGGCAATTAGCAGCCATTTCTTCCACCTCCTCTTGTTTATATCTGTGTGGTAAAATTTTTATTGTGTTACCAAAAAAAATCTGATGTGTGCACTCAGATTTTAACTCATGAAGACAATTAAGGGGATACAACTTCCGTCTTACAGCGCAGGTCAAGTGCAGACACTGATCAAAATACAAAACAAACAGTCTAAGAATTTATCAAACAGCCATAACATATTAAATTAGGATTTGTTTCTCCATTTCTCAATAACTAATGCACTTAGCAGCAATTTCTGAGTGTCAAAAAGACTTGTTTGTTCAGCACAATCCATAAATGCTTGTATGTTTGTTAGGTACTAACATACCAGAAATGCCAAGATTTTAAATTTGTGTTCACTTCAACAAATATAGATTTTAACTAATTCACAAATTAACCACAAGGATTTCCACCAATGACCGTCTTAAGGAACAGCAACAAACTGTTTTGCAAAAGGACCTACAGAAAAAATGTAAAAACAACATCAATAAGAATGCCTGCTGTTATAAAGTCCAGAGGAGACCAAACTAAATTGAGTAAACAGAAAAAACACTGAGTTATTCTAATGAAGGATTTCATTTGTACAGTTGGGGCAGCACAGTAGCATAATGACTACCATCTCACAGCAAAAAGATCCTGAGTCTCGGGCTAGTGGTTCATTGCTGTTAGCCTAACTTACATCACCTAATCGTCATGCCATTGTTTCAACTAACTTAACCAACATAACATTTATTTCCATCGAGTGTCGGGTTCATTTCTCACTGACGTCTTGAATCGTTGAGGGAAAAACTTAACCACTCCATAAAGTCTTCTACAGCACATCTCGAAAACTTTCAACAGGGTTAAAGTCAGTGCCAATACATATGTGAAAATGATTCCTCGTGCTCCCTGAACCACTCGCTCATTATATGAGTCCCCATTTTATATCCGTGCCATCAGGGGAAAAAAGTCCATTGATGTGATAACCTGCTCATCCAGTACATTTAGCTCATCAGCTGACTTCATTTTATTGGCACATTAATGTTGCTGAGCCTCGACCAGACCAACACTGTCATGGAGATTATACGCTGTGATCAGGGAAAATGACTCAATAAATCAATTCAAGCCATCACCAGGTGATTTCAGACATTAAGACATGAAAACATTTGGTGTAATACTGTTCCGCTGGCTATCTGAAAGTATCCTATAGAATGGAGGCTGTACCTGCTATGAGAGAAGATCTCCAGTGCTACAGTTGGCGTCACCTCCAGAGGCTCCCAGGGGAAATCTTTAAGGATGAGCTGCTGAGCTTCACGAGTCAACGACCGCAGGTTCTCCTGTGGGATGATTAGACGCAGATTCAAAGAAAGTTACACACAGGTTTCATTTTTAGTCCATAATACCAACGTCAAGATTTCCCAGTATGTCTCTGAGTCATATTAGGAACGACACTATCTCCATTTGGCCTTATAAGTTTGAGTTTTCCAGTAAATAAAATGCTATTAAACCAAAAGGAATCATGAATTCTACTTAAAATATATTATTGCACAGCTCATTTGAATGCTCGCTTCTGATTGGTCCACAGTCTATTCTGCCTTTACAATAAACTGCTGTTAAATTGCAACATAAGAGAAGCATCAGCAGCCATAAAATTATAATTAATTATATATATATATATATTTTTTTTTTTTTTTTGCAAGTAGCTGTTTATAAGCAGGATAATATACAGCAATGCTTACAGTCACTATCACCAAATAAACCCCTTTAAGTTGATGCATGACCTCCGTCAGGGTTTATTTTATGATTATTATCATTGGAAGTTTCATTGTGATATTTATAGCTATTATTTCATTATGATCATTCTAAATATACATTCCCATGTACCAACCTCTGACGGAGTCCAGGAATCTAACTGAGGATCCAGCACGACATCACAGCAGAAAGCACCAGCCGTCACTAAACACAGAAAAACAGAAAAGAATAATTACAGGCAGTACCACCACCTGCCAAGATGAACACCTTTCTTTTGACTATGACAAGTACACATCACAACAGGCAAAGACATACTGGGTGTCCAAAAATGTCACTATACACCTTTAATAAATATAATTATTAATAATTACACAAGAAACTGAGTGTGTTCATATCTTTTGGATTAATAAAGGTGTCAGTGCCGTTTTACTTGCTAGACTTGCCAACGCCTTGAAGGCTAGCTGTATACCTCCACATGAGCACGCGACTCACCTATGGTCACGAGCTTTGGGTAGTGACCGAAAGAACAAGATCGAGAATACAAACGGCTGAAATGAGCTTCCTTCGCAGGGAGGCGGGCCTTTCCCTCAGAGAGACGGTGAGAAGCTCGGCCATTTAAGAGGAGCTTGGAGTAGAACCGCTGCTCCTCCATGTTGAGAGGAGGCAGTTGAGGTGGCTCGGGGATCTGATAAAATGCCTCCTGAACCCCTCCATGGTGTGTTTCGGGCAAGTCCAACCGGGTGGAGATCCCGGGATCGACCCAGAACACACAGGAGGGACTATGTCTCTTTGCTGCTCTTGGAAAGTCTCAGTGTCCCCACAGAAAAGCTGGAAGAAGCGGCTGGGGAGAGGGACGTCTGGACCTCACTGATTAGGTTGCTGCCCTCCCCCGACCCGACCCCGGATCAAGTGGAAGATGATGATGATTTTTATATAAATGTATACACTATACTATATAAAAATAGAAAAAGCTATAAACAGTGAAGTCACTGACGTGGTACAAGTGGCAGAGGTCCATAAGAAATTTCAAGATGACAACAGAAATGAGTATCAATCAATCAATACAGTAAAACTAGTAACTGAATCTAAACTTATAAGGAATATAAATATTGTAGGCCGGTGTAGAAGTGATACGATAAAATAGGGTAGTGATGATATGTACAATATATGAAAAAACACCTTGTGAGATGAAGCAGTATTGGCTGGTTTGAAGCAGTCACTTGATTCACTCAGAGGACCGAAGCAGACGTCATCGGTCACGTGTCTTTTTCTGCACCAAGCAGTGGTTCAAAGAAAATGCAACTTCGATTCTAAGCTTGTATCGGATCAGACAGCTGGCACTAAATTTTACCTACCTTTAAAAAAAAAAAAAAAAAAAAGAACCTGGCTTTTTCCACCGTTGATCATTCTGGGAAAAATTCATTCGCCACATTGGTATTTTATTCACGTTGGTGAGCGACTAGCGCGACCCCCATCCCTGTA
>JAOUQZ010000026.1:3408970-3436706 GCA_028564935.1 Neosilurus hyrtlii
TGTTTTTGGACTGTGGGAGGAAACTGGAGTACCTGGAGGAAGCCCACGCAAGCACAGGGAGAACATGCAAACTCCACACAGAAACGCCCAGAGTCCGGGAATCGAACCCAGGACCTTCTTGTTGAGGCAGATTTTTTTTTGAGCCCTGCAATTTTTCAAGTGATTAAAAAAATATTGCCACCTGTGACTGACAGGTGTTTCTTGTTACCTAGGTGTGTCCTATTAGATGTATTACTTGATTTATAAATAGATATAAATAACATCTCTTGGTTTGAGCTCTGGATGTCTATATGTGAAGACCAGTGAGTGGTCTGTGGGGGTAAAGCAAGTCATTCTGAAGGTTGAAAAAGAGAGAAATTCAACTAGAGACATTGCAGAAGTCCCACAATATCCAGAAGTAAGTTTAATTTAGCCTGGATGAGCTCACAGGCAGGTCAACAGGCTAGAAATCGAAAGAATCCAACTTCTGAGCAGTGACACACCCAACATCTGTGGCATGTGCCCTGACCAGCATAACTAGTGAGAGTAAGAGTGAGAGTATGAGCAATCTGCACAGTCACAGTTAGATTAAATCTTATCTATTCTAAGGAACAGGTCAGATTTATTCGCAGGCCTTTTATTGATGCCTGCATTGCTTCATTGGTAGTTTTACCAGGTGAGGCTCGCTGCTCGGATGAGTGCAGGTGCACAGACTCCATTATGACGACAGCGTCAGTATGACTCTATTATGACGACGAAATGGCTATAATGGATTGCCCCTAGGTGTGAATGTTCAGGAAATGGTTGTTTATGTGTGTTTGTCCTTCAGTAGACTGGCTAGCTGTTCAGGGTGCAGCCCACGTTTCAGCCAAAAACAAATCTTACATGTTCAAATGAGCTTCCTCACACTTTCTAGACTTCCTCTAGTGCAGGGAGTCTTGTGTTTTGTCCGGTTTCATAACTCATCTGGTAGTATGCAAGCATGGTACCACTAAAGATTACTGTTAATGGTTCTACCTGGTTGCCCAAACAATTTCATTTCATTTCATTTCATTTTTCGAACAGCCTTTATTATGGTCTTGGGGAAGATGGAGCCTATCTCAGCCAACTCCCTGGGAAACAGGCTACACTCTGAACGGCTCACCAGACCATCCCAGGGCCAACACATACATATCCATTCACACTCACACCTAGGGGCAATCAAGAATATCCGATTAGCCTATGGTGCAGGTCTTTGGACTGTAGGAGGAAACTATGATCACCCAGGGGAAATCCATGCAAACACAGGGAGAACATGCGCCACACAAAAATGTCCTCACCAGGCATGGGGCTTTCATAATCCTTAAAAAATTCCCAGATCTGAATCACCACCAAAATCTAAAATTCTAATAGTGAAAAAAAAAATCACCTCCAAAAAAAGATCCAAGACTGTTTATTTATTATTTAATTTTTTCCCTTTTTTTGTAAAGTACAAAAGAAATAAACAAACAAACCTAGGCTTAAGAAAACATAACCTCTGTGGTAGATGTATTTAAAAAAACACAATAAATGTATTTATTACTATTTCATATATTTACTGCTTAAAACAATTAATTTATCTAAATAAAATAGACCACAGGGGTCCAGATGCTCCCACTGAAAGGACCATTTCATAATATGCCAATATATATATATAATAAGCATAGCAAGTTTGAAAGCCCCAGCTTCAGTGCGCGGCAAGTAAATGCCCAGAAACCTAATATACAGTTTTGCCTCTATGACCTTGAAAAGTAAGTCAAGGTCACTCACACACAAACTCATCCAACACTCACAGTAGTGAGCCAGCATACCAATTTTGAAAGCCCCAGCTTCTGTGAACAGCAAGTAAATGTCCGGAAATTAAAGTGTGATGGACAGACCCATTCCTACAGCTCCCAAGCCACTTTGTGGGCAGGATTTAAAAATCACAGACTTAAAACTTATATGGTTTATATATATATATATATATATATATATATATATATGTGTGTGTGTGTGTGTGTGTGTGTGTGTGTGTTTTCCCTCACACTTGCTGATAGTGCTGCCATTTCTACAATTTAGGGATGTAAATAATTATAATTTTTACTTTTTTGTGATGTAAGCTTGAGCTAAACACAGACATGATATGCATAGGAGGAACATTAGTGCATACCGCGTTTGAGGAACATGTAAACCTTAACTTTGAACAAAAAAAAAATGGTATACGTTAATGATAAATAGTATAATTTATTATCTATACATCTTTCAGTGTCAGCTTTCCTAAGACACCTTACAATACCTTGGCAATGGGTACTGTGGAGGCCGGGTTGAGCTACATTGAGGAAACGAGGCGTATGGGCTGCACACAACCCACCGTCGGAAACCTGATTGACCGCCACACCATGACAGGGTCAGTTGACGACAGGCCACAGGATCGCTACATCCGGTTGCAGCACCTGCGGGACTGGTTTCGCTGTGCTGCATCAACGCAAATGGAGGCCATACCCAATACTGACTGTTGTGACTTTCATGTTGGCAGGTGCCATTTTTTTGTTGTTGTTGTTTCTGATGTGCATCATTTATTTTTGATGCTTTTGTTTGTTGTTTTTTGAAGCCAACATGCTAAAAAATTATCCATATTACAAAAATCCAGTTTTGGGTACCAGAATAAAAATTATGTCAAAAATGATGGTCTCCGTGTATTGAATGACAGTCAGTGTACTTCAGAACAGGGGATTTCATCTGGAGGTTTGCAGCTCTAGCCCCTTTAGCATACAAAGCGACATGATGCAATGATGTTCATTCACAGTAGTATGGTCGTCTGTGTTTTATAATCTCACTGTCGAACTCCATTTTGCCATTTTACAAATGTCACCTCATCTTGACTTTGAACGCTTATCATGGCCAAATGATGATTAATAGCTGCACAGGGTTGAAATGTGTGATTTTAATCTTACACATGAAAAACCCACAGACAAAAACACCATGTGAAGCAGGATGTGGGAAAATCAAGTTTCCACCATATTTTGCTTGGGTTTGTTTGTTTATTTCTTTATTTCACCAAGGTTTTGTTTTCAGCCTGCCATTCTTCAACAATGTACAAAAGTACCATTGATGTACTTAAGAGCTTAACGCTGGCTTTTACCGATGAAAAAAGACCACGATTTTATCTGCTTATTGCTTTGTGTATAAAGGAGCTCATTCACTTACCATGCATATCAAACAAACATGAAATACAGTGGTATCATTCATTCGTTCATTTTCTGAACCGCTTAATCCTAATTAGGAACGCGAGGAGGCTGGCGCCCATCTCTGCTGACTCTGGGTGAAGGCGGGGTACACCCTGGACAGCGTGCCAGGCCATCACAGGGCAGCGTTATCATTTGGAAATAAAATGAAATTGGCCACAATGTCTTTCTGAAACCATTTGCTTAGTCCTGTATGCGAATGTCAATGACCCCCTGCACCGAGCGTGATGATATTAGTAAACATTGCCATCTTGAGGTGAGCGCGAGACACTTGATCTTGACGAATTGTTGTTACGCTACCAAGTTATTGAATATGCACATGATTACTCCTTCAGTCACGCATTCCAATTGTCGTAAACAGACACAGAAGCAGAACAAGATGTAAAACAGGTGAATAAGAGACACTGAGCTCGTGAGCTGGAGAGGTTTCACCATGAAACCTTTATGTTCAACAGAAATGAGCTGATGAACGGAATGGAATGGAGTGAATGGGTGCCTTTAAGAGATTGATAGCTCCGGGAAAACGAAAAGATTTTGGGAACCTCTTACTTTTATTACTTTAAATGTCACAAACCCTCCTCAGGAAAGGGTCTTAATTTAATTTGGATTACATTTATAGTTGAAATATACCTAATAGAACTAGTTTGCTCCTCATCTTTTAGCACTTTTTACACCTTAAATACAATTTTTCTGAATAAATAACTGACAGCAGACATCCTGGAGCCGAATTTCATTAATTCGCTCATTTTCCAAGCTGCTCAATCCTAATTATGGTCGCGGGGAGGCTGGCACCCGTCTCAGCCGACTCTGGGCGAAGGCGGGGTACACCCTGAACAGCTCGCCAGCACATCGCAGGGCCAACACACACACAACTATTCACACTGACACACTCACACTTAGGGGCAATTAGGAACAGCCAATCAGCCTACCGTGCTTGTTGGGACTGTGGGAGGAAACCCCAGGCAAGCACAGGAAGACGTGCAAACTCCACACAGAAACGCCCCGAGCCTGGAAATCGAACCCAGGACCTTCTTGCATTAATTCATTCACTCATTCGCCGAACCGCTTTGTCCTACTAAGGTCACAGAGAGGCTGGACCCTATCTCAGCCGATTACAGGCGAAGACGAGTTACACCCTGAACAGCAGAGCCAACACACACATCCATTCCCAGTCACACTGACACCCAGGGGCAGACTGGAACAGCAAATTAGCCTCATGTGCATGTCTTTGGACTGTAGAAGGAAACTGGGGTACCCAAAGGGAACCCACACTAAAACAGGAAGAACATGTAACTGTCGCACAGCTACTTGCCACATCTTTTTGCTGAGGCGGACGCGCTAACCACTAAACCCCATGCCGCCCAAAATGAATGACACAGTCCGTAATTAGTTCCCACCCATAAAGAGGCTCGGGAGCTATAGGAATGGGTACCGTCATTTCGTCTGTCCGTCACACTTTAGTTTCCGGACATTTACTTGCCTAAATGTTTCCGGACATTTACTTGCCTACTTACTTACATTTCTACCTCATCATGTGCCATCTGGCATAGAAATGAGTTGAAATAACTTCCACATCCACCTTTCTGCTCTCTTTCTCTTTTTCAGTCCTGTCCACTGAATAATTCAACCTTAACATTTGTGGTCACTGAAATATAAACAACCTGCACAGACAAATACAAAGAACATACAATCACATCCAGCATTACGACACGATTGATAAACCATGTTGAGTGTAAGTTTGGTTTATTATATAAAGCATTCTAAAACACTTAACACATACAGCATGACATACTGGTCTGCAGTGCTGATATCCTCCTAATCCACTGCTAAGGGGGTGATTACACCAGAAGTGCGATAGAAAAGCATCTAACGCCAATTGTTTTTTTGCGAATTTTGAAATTTGCATTAAGACGTTTTGCGACTCCACATGCAAGCGAATATTCGTTTATTCATTTTCTAAGCCGCTTGATCATAATTAGGGTCGTGGGGAGGCTGGAGCCCAACTCTGCGAGGGACTCCAGGCGAGGGACATCACATGCCAGGCCATCACAGGGCCAACAATCACGCTCACACCAATGGGGCAATTTTGGAAAAGCCAATTAGCCTACTGTGCATGTCTTTGGACTGTGGAAGGAAACCAGAGTACCCGGACGAAACCCACGCAAGCATGAACATGCAAACTTCACACAGAAACGGCCAAGCCTGGAATCGAACCCAGGCCTTCTTGCTGTGAGGCGGACGTGCTAGAGTTGAGTTGACAAACTTGAGAATAAAAAGCGACAGCCGCAAATTGCATTTCGCATCAGTCACTTTTCTATCGCACACTTATGTGATCAACCCCCAAACATCACTGCTGAAACATTTATACCACCTTTCCTTCAAGAGCTTTCATACATTACAAGTGATAGGTTTTCAAACGCTTGTAATTAATACCAGTTAAGAGTGTGATCCTGATCGAATACGGAATGTGGCCTGCAGGTTCACTTCAGTCTGCTATACTTCCTCTGGGCTCAAACTCTGTCTGGATTGAAGAACTTTCCAGCATAGCGGCCGTGATTGCGGAGATCAAATGGGCTGAGGACTTTGCGGATACCCAGCATGTTGGATCTGGCTATCCTCTCAAAGGTCCATGGATTCTGGTTGTTGGTCTCCCTTTCAGCTTGTTCCTGCTGCATGGCAGCCAGACTCTCTCTGCTCACCACCTGTTTGGGAACAAAATGATACTGAACACCTTCGCAGAGATGAAAGATTCACTGGTGGGAATAATAAAACATTCAACAGCTGATGGATGTGATTACAGAGTATAAACCAACCCTGAAGTAACAGCAGGGAATCACTGAACAGCGCAGTGCTGCTGTGACCGTCTCAGTATAGCATCTATAGGTGCAGTTATTATTCTATTATTCTTCCTGTGGTTGCACAGGTTTCCTCTGTGTTCTCCAGTTTCCTCCCACCTTCCAAAATCATACCAGTATATATTACTGCTAAGAAAAATCTGATCAGGTGTGAATGAGCATATAAGGTTTGTAGGCATCCCATTCAGGCTCAATTCAGTCCTAGTGTTCCCAGTATACACCTCAACCATTTATTCATTTTCTAAGCCACTTAATCCTAATTAGGGTGGCTGGAGGCTGGTGCCCGTCTCAGCCGACTCTGGGCGAAGGTGGGGTACACCCTGGTCCGTTTGCCAGGCCATCGCAGGGCCAACAAGCAACCATTCACACTCACACCTAGGGGTGATTTGAAACAGCCAATCAGCCTACTGTGCATATTTGTTGGATTGTAGGACGAAACCGGAGTACCCGGAGGGAACCCACACAAGCACTGAAAGACAAAAACACACAGAAACTCAGTTCAGGTATCATAGCTTCCCCCTTCAGACTTTACTTCAGACAATAAAGCAAATAAATGACAGTGTAGGATTTATTACGCACGGAAGACACACAAGCGCGGGAAAGTTGACATGAACACAAATTAAAAACGAACCTTGGCAGGGAAGGGCAGCTTCTTCGCCACTTCTTTAAGCACAGATTCGACTTCCCCGAGTTCAATATGACCTCCGACCTCTACGATCAACCGGCCGCACTTTACCGGCGTCACATAGTGGTCAATGGCACCTTTGCCTCCTCCCATGCGCTGACCCAGGCCTTTACGTGTAATGGGTTTGTAAGGAGCGCTGATCCGCCAACGGGCAAAGGTGGTACGCGAGTCCATACGCCGATTAATAGTGAGCCTCATCATCTCCATATGGCCCCACTGCAGATATCCTCCACCCATGGCCTAGAAAAAGAAAAACATTTAAGAAACATACTCAAGTTTGAAGACATTGTGAGATTATAGAGATTTATGTGCCGGGCCTTCAGTGGATTATTTCGGCTCAGGATCTCATAAAAGAATGTACCAGTAATACAATATTGTAACATCACACAGTTTGCAGTGGATTCACACCCAGCAGTGATGAACACAGTAACTAGAAGAGACGGTGACCGATTTCTTTTTAGAAGTGTGAATATGGTCAACTTGGCAACCCTGTTCTGCTACAGTAACATTACAGGAAAGCGTTTCTGCACACAAAGATCAAGTCCTATGCGTTGCTCTTGGGTGAGTGTGACATTATACCACTCCGAGTGCAAATACTCAGTCAGATCACCTTTTTTTGATGGTCTGACCATCCATCTTTCTTTGATCACATTCATATAGATACACACACAGTTTACAGAAAAAATAAGTACTGACCACAATACCATACTGTCCCGATTTGAACGTGTTGGCGGTTTTAGTTGGACCCTGGATGTCACGCAGCTTCTTCATTTCCTTTTTGGCCTGTTTTAAATTAGGAACCTTATTGAAGAATTTGAGTTTGGGTTTATCCGGTAAAACCACATCTGGAAAAAAACCCCGAGAAGACAGTGGAAACAATAAATTACGTAAATAAATACATGGATATGTTTAAATTAAAAACATGCTGGTGATATGGTGGCATCTTTACGTTACACACTTAAAAAACGATGCAACAACAACTACTAAATTAACTCCATGCCTGGGAACCAACTTCATGCTTAAACTCCCTGCTTGCAATTATCAGCAGACATCATGCATGTGCAGAGGGGGCTTTACATGCTCAAGCATCTGCCTCTTCTCCACCTCAACTGCCATGGTGCTCTTTCTGTCAAAGGGTTTTTGTTTTTTAGCTTGCACTAACAAATAAGTTAAGTAAACATTATTTATAATCTAAAATCACATCCAGGAACACATCACAGCATGAAGGTCCTGGCTTCGAGTGCTGAGCTCAGTGACTGCGGAGTGCCATCCCCCCAATTCCCACCCATCAGGTATTTCCTTCCCTATCACACGACCACCACCCACCAGGGAGGGGCGTAAGCACATCCCCCCTCTGTGACACCCGCCTCTTTACAAACTGCTCCGCATGCGCATGTGGAGGCAGCCTAACACACTCGGAGGGAACGCACTATCCACCCCTTTCTGTATAAATAAACTCACAGACAGCTATGATTGGCTGGTGATCGTTGTGAGTGACAGGGGAGTTTACGCCACGGGGAGTCTCACCCGTGAGAGCTTGGCCACAGACTCCCGGTCGCACATGTCAGCGGCATCAACCCGGATTCGAACTGGTGATCTCCAGGTTAATGATGACGCCACATCGTCGCACCACTCGGGAGCCCCGTCGAGGGCGTTTCTGTGAGTCCGCACATTCTTCCCGTGTTTGCATGGGTTTCCTCCGGGCACTCCGGTTTCCTCCGACAGTCCAAAGACATGCACATTAGGCTGTTCCAAATTGCCCCTAGGTGTGGATTCGAGTGTGAATAGTTACGGGTGTATTGCCCTACGACAGTCTGGCGATCTGTTCGGCGTGTACCACCACCTTCGCCAGTGTCGGCTAAGATAGGCTCCGGCCGACCCGTGACCCTACTAGGATTAAGCAGTTCAGCTGATGAGTGCATGAGGATTCTTTATGAATATTGGTTATGGATTACGCTGGAGTTGTTGTTGTTCTGAGATCCTGATCCACGCGTCCTCTTTACCTATGAGCACCTGCCCCTCTGATGTCCCTGTAGCCTACAGCTCCAGCAAACATCATGAGAAACTGTTTACTATTCAAGCTTTTATATATATATAAAATTCTTACCACTGTAATCAGGAGGAACATCATATGTCTTCAACCCAGCTGAGAGAACTTTTAAATACTGATTCTGCAGAACTGAACAAGACAACAGACAAACAAAAATCCCTTTTAAAACATTTTGGTGCTCGATTTACTAAAGTGAGACCGCTATGAAATACCCAAACGGGACATTCAGTCTAAAGAAGATCATATTTACAAGATATTAAACCCACTGTGTTTATTTACCTGCAACTTCCGGCGTCCTGCTCGCGAGCCCCGAGAACACGTGTCTCAACACCGGAAACATCATTAATAATAATAATAATAATATGAGATAAATATCAAACGATTACATTCATTATATGCTTTCAAAAGTCTTCTACATCGCTGTTATTTTAATTACCATGCATTCTACAAGGTCGCGGCCATCTTTCTTTTGCGACTTCCGGTGCAACATTGAAATACGTCCGCGGAAACAGACAGCGGAGAAGAGTTCCGCTTGCAGGCTGACTCTCTCACTCATGTGCTGCTGAACTTTGAGGTTGAGGTGAGGGGGAAAACTTAAAATCTGTTGAGTTTTAAAACCCGAGCTTACTGGATCATCAGAGCTAGAGCTTATCCCAGCTTCTGTAGCGTGAAGCAGCTAGGGAGTTGAACTCCTCCTGGATGGGACGCTGGTCCATCGCAGGTCACCGTCCTAGTATTTTTACCGGTACCCATTTATACTGCAGGGTGGACAGAGGGACACTTGTTGTGAAGGCCTTGCCCAGGAGTCTAAGCATGCTGAGATGTCTAATAGGAATTCAAACCCACGACCACCTGATCATAAGCCCAGCACTCTAATCTCAGGTCGCAGGGAGGCTGGTGCCTATCTCAGCCAACACTGGGTAAAGGCAGGGTATACCCTGAACAGCTAAACACACACACACACACTCACACCTAGGATCAATTTGGAACAGGGCATAAGACTAACGTGCACAGCCCATGCAAGCATGGGGAGAACCTGCAGAAAATGCCTGAGGCCAGGAATTGAACCCAGGACCTTCTTGCCGTAAAGTAGGCATAACCACTAACCACCACGCCACCACGCCGCTCTTATTGTCTAACTTTCAATTTCAAATCATGCACTGGGAAGAAAGAAAAAAAAAGTAAGATTTTGCAGTTTATTCTGAGATGGATTTTTCTAGTAACAACTTCTACTAATTATCCACGTCAGAGGAACCAGACTTCATTCATTCATTCATTCATTTTCTACGCCGCTTAATCCTAATTATGGCGCCCATCTCAGCCGCCTCCGGGCAAGGGCGGGGTTACACCCTGAACAGCTTGCCAGGCCATTGCATGGCCTACACACATACAACCATTCACACTCAAACCTAGGGGTGATTTGGAACAGCCAAACAGCCTACTGTGCATGTTTTTGAACTGTAGGAGGAAACTGGAGTACAAAAGAGGAAACCCACGCATGCAAGGGGAGAACATGCAAACTCCACACACTGCACCACCGTGCAGCCAGAACCAAAAAGCTAGAACCTTCTTCTCCTTAATTTAACAATTAAGCTCTCTGTGCTTTTAAAAAGTAAAGAAATTTGAAATAAAGTCAAAACAAAAGGCACTACTAGAACCAAGTACATTTTTTCTGTAATCATTAATGTTTAAAGGATTTTATTGGGACTGAACCCTAATAAGAGCTGCACAGTGGAGTAATGGTTAGCATGCCTGCCTCACAGCAAGAAGGTCCTGGGTTCGAGTCCCAGGCTCGGGGCATTTCTGTGAGGAGTTTGCATGTTATCACTGTGCTGGTGTTGGTTTCCTCCAGGTACCCTGGTCTCCTCTGACAGTCCAGTGACATGCACATTAGGCTAATTGGCTGCTCCAAATTGCCCCTAGGTGTGGATATGAGTGTGAATGGTTGTGTGTGTTGGCATTGCGATGATCTGAAAGCTGTCCAGGGTCGGCTAGTAGTGAGTATTAAGTGGTTCAGCAAGTGAATGAGTGAGAGAACCATACTAAGGATTAGACATTTATTATAAAAGCACGATAATAAGTAATAAAAGTCCCAAGTGTAAAATTCCATTCCCTTCACCCTGTGAAAAAGTGTTTCTCTCTTAAACACCTGAGTTTCACTTCACAATTAGTGAAAGATTTGACCCAGGTGTGTTTAAGAACATAAACGAGGACAGAGGGACACAGGCTGCATTTCTTTTTCCTCCAAAGTCCAAAGAGAAGTTTGTAAGCTGTTTGGTTCACATATTTGCTCGGTTTATAAAGATGTCGGAACGTTCTGAAGCGAACAAGACCCCATCAGACTTCCCATACTTCTTCACGGAGGACGGACGCCTCTGCCATGTAGACTCTCTGAAACCCTACAAGTTCTCCTTCCAGCTCAAGGATGTCCAAGCGACCATGAGGGAACATTCAGCTCTCTGCTGCTACATCACCCAGCACGTCTACAGCCTCCTCGAAAACAAGTATAAGCTAATTAAGGTGTACTTGGACAAAGAGAACCCGTGTGCTTCCCATCCTCCTGGTTTTATCTACATGAGTCCAGGGGCTTTGGAACATCATGGTATGCTGATGGTCCTGATCCAGGATAGAGGTACTATGAGGTGTGGTGTGTGGAGTTGGAGAGCGGTTGTCCATGAAGGTCTGGAGAGAGGAAGTCAGATCCCGTATGTGCGCTGGGCTTTGGCAGAATCCTGTGCTGTTCTGTTGCTGAACCCTAATGAAGGAGCACTGACCCCAGAGAAGCATGTGAAACAAGTGTGGGATCAGTTACTGCTGAAGAGCGCTGCAGAGCAGATCGCAGTAGTGGCTCATGGTTATGGAGGCTTGGCTTTGGTTCATCTCCTGTGCTGCCGGTTGGAAGAGATCCAACAGCGGAAGTGTGCTGTGGCCTTTATCGCTTCCACACACAGCCTGAGGCATCAACCGCTTGAAACTCTGGGACGCGATTGGGTCAAGGCATATTCCAGGACATGGGTACTGAGCAGCAAGCCAAAGAACCGGCTGGTGGGCTCGGTCAAGGCAGGGTGCAAGATGATGTCGGCAGGAACGCAGTGCCACGAAGTGGCGCCTGCTGTATGTATTGACTCGATATTTCGTTTCTTTACCAAACTGATGAGGTCTGTAGTCTTCAGTATGGTTACTAGAAGCAGAAGCCTCAGTGGGAGAAAGCTGGACGACACAACTGACCAAAACAAAACATATCCTGAATGAGCTTGTATGTATAGATGTGAACTTTAATAAAATAAGTGTCGATACAATGGTGTGTGTGTGTGTGTGTGGGTGGGTGGGTAATGTTTGGTGGAAAATTAGTAAATAACTTACAACATCCAGACAACTTGTTCATTAACTCAATTTTTACTTTACAAATATACAGCTGCCAAACTCATTATCTTATTTCCTAAGCTGCTTAATCATAATTAATGTTGACAGGAGGCTGACGCCCATCTCAGCTGACTCTAGGCGAAGGCAGGTTGTACCCTGAACAGCTCGCCAGGCCAACACACATATGCAACCATTCACACTCGCACCTAGGGGCAATGTGAAACAGCCATTTAGCCTACTGTGCATGTTTTTGGGCTGTAGGAGGACACCCATGCAAGCATGGGGAGAACATGCCAACTCCACGCAGAAACGCCCCGAGTCCGTGAATTGAACCCGTGACCTTCTTGCTGTGAGGCAGACATCCTAATCACTGCACCACTGTGGCACCCCAAGATGCAAAACTAAATACATTTATTTACAAACCAAATTCATTTCCACAGGAAAACTAAGGTATAATTGTTCATTTACTTTACAGTTTCAAGTAAATGCAATCTTCCCATTTAGGGCAAAAACAATTCCAGGCTAAATCCCATGGTAGAGCAGGTCATATTTAGGAATGTTTCGTGGATCAATAGGGCTTCGCACGATCAGTTTTCCTCTCATGGCGCCACGATAGATCACCTCAACAAGATCGATGAAGTCCTGCTTTGTTTTAAAGGATCCCACAAACTTGGTATGATCCGGAGACCTGGAGGAAACAATACAGGATTGAAAGCTGTACAGGAAACTCAGAACCCAAATAAAAGAAATACTCAGGTGGTAAATTGAAGGACTGAGAGCCACAGCCCTTCAATTTACCTCCTGAGAAGGTCGTATATTCACAGATGCCCGACCGGGAATATCAAGATCTTCGGGTAGTGACTAAAAGAGCAAGATCGCGGATACGAGTGGCTGAAATGAGCTTCCTTCGTAGGGTGGCGCGGCTCTCCCACAGAGATCGGATGAGAGGCTCGGTCATTCAGGAGGAGCTCGGAGTAGAACCGATGCTCCTCCACGTTGAGGTGGCACGGGCATCTGATTAAAATGCCTCATGATCGCCTCCCTGGTGTGGTGTTTCAGGCATGTCCAACCAAGAAGAGACCCCGGGGTCGACCCAGAACACACTGGAGGGACTAAGTCTCTCGGCTGGTCTGGGAATGACTCTGTGTCCTCAAGTGGCTGGGGAGAGGAACATCTACACCTCACTGCTTAGGCTTCTGCCCCCGCGACCAGACCCCGGACAAAGCGAAAGATGATGATGATGACAATTAGCCTTATGTGCATGTCTTTAGATTGTGGAAGGAAACTGGAGTACCTGGAGAAAACCACTCACTACTCACAGTACACCACGGACCTACACTTGTACATGCATTTTTACACCGGACTTCTTAAATCGGTTGCACTGGACTGCCAATTTGCACCATTACAGTCTTATCCACAATTCTTATACTTTCTACTATGTCTGCCATACATTTTTTATTTTTAATACATAGTGCCTTAAGTCTTTATTTAATTATAGCACAAGTTAGTGCTGTTTACTGTGAATACTGCTGGAAACTGTCAGTTTTCCTCTGGGATTAATAAAGTATCTATCTATCTATCTATCTATTCATCTATTTCTCTATCTATCTATCAAGCACAAAGAGAACATGCAACCTCCACACAAACTTTTTGGACTTTTTGAACCTTCTCTTTTGATTTTGCTATACTGTATTAATCCCGGACAGGAAATTATTTTCTCTGCATTTAACCCATCCAAAGTGAGCACACACACACACACTCACTCGGAGCAGTGGGCTGCCACACACATTGCGGCGCCCAGAGAGCAGCTGGGGGTTAGGGGCCTTGCTCAAGGGCACTTCAGCCATGATGGTGGAGGAAGGAAAGGTGCAGCTCACTCCCCCACCGCCACACATTTTCCCTGCTGGTTCAGGAATCTAACCAGCGACCTTTCGGTCCCAAAGCCGCTTCGCTAACATTATGCTACGGCTGCCCCTTCTTACTGGGTTCTTACCTTCTCCGGGTTCCAATAACGCATGCATGACATCCATCACAGTGTAAAAGCACAAAAAAACTCAAAATAACATGTACTGAATAAATACAGGGCGGGATGGTGGCGCAGTAGTTAGCAAGTTCGCCTCACAGCAAGGAGGTCATGGGTTCGATTCCCGGACTCGGGATTTCTGTGTGGAGTTTGCATGTTCTCCTTGTACTTGCGGGGGTTTCATCTGGGTACTCTGGTTTCCTCCGACAGTCCAAAAATATGCACAGTAGGCTAATGGGCTGTTCCAAATTGCTCCTCAGTGTAAGAGCGAGTGTGAGTGAGCTGTTCAGGGTGTACCCCACCTTTGCCCAGAGTCAGCTGAGATGGGCGCCAGCCTCCCAGCGACCCTGAACAGGATTAAGCAGTTTAGAAAATGAATGAATGAACGAATGTATAAGTACAAAGGTCCTTAAACCGAGACACAGCACAACTCTATGGGGGGTTGATAAACGTACAAATGTATATTTACTTCACCTGCTGCTGCATGAGGGACTTTAATCACTCACCCATAATCCACCTTCATGTGCTGCCCATTGAAGAAGAAGACAGTTGAAGGAATATAACTGATGTCAAAGTATCTGGTATAAACTGGCACTTTATCCACATCCACAAGATAGATGGATGACATCTTACTTAGGTCATGGGAGGTTTTAGACAGCTGCCATGGGAAGAAAGAGAGACTTGATTAAATTGCACATGTACAGAAGGTCATGGGTCAGATCTGCAGTTCAGTAAAAACACATTCATTCATTCGCCGAACCATTTTATTCTTCCCGCGGGGAGGCCGAAGAGTATCTCAACCGACACTGGGCTCACCAGTCCTGCATTACCTGCAGGATACCGACACAAGCAAGAGCAGAACATGCAAACGCCACACAGACACGATCTCGCCGAGCCTGGGACTCAAACCCAGGACCTTCTTGCTGTGAGGCGGATGTGCTAACCTCAATGCCACCGTACCTTTCTTGTTATCTCCAGCCATGTGTTTTTAACTGGGAGGTACGGTGGTATAGTGGTTAGAAAATCACAGCAAGAAGGTTCTGGGTTCGAGTCCCAAGTGTCCAGAAACTCTGGTTTACATATACAGTTATGGTATATGGGAGACGCCCTTATTCAGAGGGACAGGCAGAGCAGGGTTCAGACTCTGGGTTGCTTAATACGAAGGTTGGTGGTTCAAGCCCCAGTAGCACAAAGCTGCCATACTTGGATCATTGATCAAGGCCCCTAACCCTCAAGTGCTCAACTGGTATAAAAAGTGTCATGATAATAAGTCATTCTGCCAAATGATACAAATGTAAATGACTTAATCATTTTTATGCAATTGAAGGTTAAGAGCCTTGATCAAGGGTGGCAGCTTGGTGGTACTGGGACGTGAACCCCTGACCTTCGGAGCAGTAATTCAGAGCCTCATCCACTGCGGTTTCCTCCCTCGGTTCAAAGAGGTGCATATTAGGCTAAATGGCTTTTCTAAATTGCCCCTAGGTGTATATGTGAGTGTGAATAATTGTGTTGGCCCTGTGATGGTCTGTTCGGGCTGTACCCTGCGTACACCCAGTGTTGGCTGAGATGGGCTCCAGTCCCCCCGGGGTCCAGTAAATGAGTGAGAGAGTAATAAGGGGAGATAACAGGAATATAAACCCAGTTTACAATCTCGTCCAGCTGCATGCAAACCGAGTCTTCATCCCTTCCGAAGCGCAGCACCAGCACCTTCTCGGAAACGGTTTTGATGACGTCATCCAGGTCCGCTTTACACGATAACTTCGGCAAAAACAAACTCATGATCTCACGAGACTTGAAAATCGGACCGGGACCAAAATTTCTTCCCTCTTCGACTCCTCTATCCGAGGCTACGAGGCGCGTTTCAACTCGGAAAAGCGAAAACAGATGCGGCTTCGCTTCGACCACGTGATCGACGACGCGCTCTCCACGGAGTGACGCCATTGGTTCCTTTGGCGTGTCGTCACAGATATGCAGAAGTGAAGCGCCGTGGGGCGCCATTCAGGGAAAATACAAACCTTCATAGAAAACTGTGTGCCGCAGAGGATCAGGGTCACACTGAGAGAACAGAGAGAACAGAGAATGAAAAACGAGAATGAAAAGAGTGAGAATTAAAGTCAATTGAGAAAAAAATAATATTAAAAGAATAAAAACTTGTCGAAATCAAAAGATTTTTTTATCTGTGTCGTCATAATTTGCAGTGAAATCAAACAATAAGGTAAATTCTAATTTATTACACCCATTTACTGCCTTTATTCTTAGAAGACTGCAGTCATTTATTTTTTATTATTATCATTAGAAACTCATTATAATGTAATAATAATGATGATGATGATGATGATATGATAATAATAATAATAATAATAATAATAATAATAAAATAATAATATAATTATAATATAATGATATTAATAATAATGATAATATTAAATATGATAAAATACTACTACTACTAATAATAATAATACTAATAATAATGATATTAATTATGATAATAATAATAATAATATTAATGATGATGATAAAAACATATAATAATATAATAATAATAATAATGATGATGATGATAAAAACATATAATAATATTAATAATAATAATTATTATTATTATTATTACTATAATAATAATAATAATAATAATAATAATAAAGATTATTATTAGTAGTAGTAGTAGTAGTATTATTATACAGCAGACCTTTTAAACTGAGGAGATTTTGTGTCAGGGTAAACATCTGAATATAACTGTTGATCGAAGACTCTACTGAACATTTGAAGCCTCGAGGAATTAATTACATTTTGTCACAATGGCTTGGAATGCATGAATAAAACAAAGGATCTCATCGTCTCATCATCCCCAACTCCTCTTTCCAAAGATGACATCAACTTTGCTGTGATCTTGCTAAATAAGAACAATGAACTCTGTTGTAATGTAATACTACGTCTTAAAATAGATTTAAGATTTAAAATCTTCCTCATTTATTCTTATTCTGAATGATGTCAAATATATTTTTCTGAAAACCTTAAAAGCTTATAGAAAGACCAAAAGTACAAGAATTGTACGAGGCTTTAAGTTTTACCTTTTTTGGATTTTTTTTCTTTTTGATGTTGTAAGGTTATTTATTATGTCTGTTAGTTTGAATTAATTTTTCATTTGAATGAACCTAGTGACAAACTAGGTGTTCAAAGTTTATACTGTTTTTCTGTCGTTCTCTTTTTTGTTCCTCTCAATATTGTCTTTTGTTGTTGAAGAATTGAATTATATTCTGTCAGGTTTGTTTGTAAATTGAAACTTTTTTTTCAATAATTATAAGGTTGGAATGCTTCAAAGCTTCATAAAGTTTGTGTGGCCATTCATTTTTGTCATTGTTGTTTATTTCCATCGATCCATCCATTTTCTGAACCACTTAATCTTAATTAAGGTCGCGGGGAGGCTGGCGGCCATCTCAGCCAACTCTGGACGAGGGCAGAGTACACCCTGAACAGCTCACCAGGCCATCACAGGGGATGTTTTTTTGTGTGTATTTATTTATGCATTTTCTCTATTCTTGTGTACTGTACTATACTGTATATATATATATATGTACGTATGTATGTATGTATGTATGTATGTATAAGGCCGTCTTGCTTTCCTTCCAGCGCTCTGATTGGACATTAGTCCAGTCGAACTTAAACTAGCCAATCACCGTTCAGAAGGCGGGATTTGTTTCTAGACGGAGGAAATACCAATTTACATTAAAAAAACTCATCTCGGCGCTGTCCCAAATGGCACCATATGCACTGCTCTCCTCCTTCGAGTTTACGCTTTAGGGACGTTTATAAAAACCGAATAATGAGTCCTCAAGTTGTCGGTATAAGTGCAGCATTTGGAACACAGCTTAGTGTAAACAGAGCGGAAATCCTCCCCACCGCACCAGTGAATGTCGTCCGTGTAGAAACACGGTGCTTAAATACACTTTAATTTTAAAATATAGATATTTTATAGATTTTTTGCCGCTCTTTTGAGGGTTTTAGACATTTAGTAATTTCACGCCTTAATATTTATAATATGTCGTATATGTTGGGAATTATTCGAGGGTGTGTTTTTGTTTCAGTACGACTGAAATAGTTGATGCACCGATAGATCAACGTGACCTCAGATGGAGTGAGCGACGGAAAGAGCTTTTCTTTTGAATCTTTTGGTGTTTGAGTATGTTTTGACACCTTCCTGTTTATGAGATAGTAGGATTAATAAGCCACATTTGTTTAATTTTTGTATCAGCTTTGACTTGGTGAGATGTTTTCCATTTCTGGCTCATGATGTTTATCAGGGTTGTGACTGTATTGAGGAGGTTTCTTCCTCCAGCTTCCACACTTGTGAAATATCAAGCTCCCAGTCCGTCCACATCATTCATCACCTCCACACCCTGCTCACCTCTTCCCACAGTCCGATCCCTGAGTACCAGCTGGACTTTACAAAAAGATGTTCCTCAGCATAAACCAGAGCTGGACCTGGATGTGTGGAAGTCTGTGATGAGATCCCAAGCATCGCAAGACGAGGAACTCGAGGACGACCCCACATCTGCCACCGAAGAAGAGAAACAAGGCTCTCCGGTGGAGACGAGCCGCATGCTGGTGGACATGTGGCGGCAGGCTGGGAAACAAGTCCCTGAGAACATTACAGATGAGCAACTGGAGACTCTTGCCGAACTCACCACTAAGTCCTCCAAGAGGAAGTACCTCAAGTACCTGGCTATAAAAGAGGGATATAAGAAAGCTAACAAAGCGAAAAAGGAAAAAAAGAAAGCCGAGAGGTTGGCGGAAATGGAGGAGGAACGGGGACAGGCTGACAAGCTAGAAGATGCAGAAGAGGAAGGTGACGGAGAACCCAGATTCAAAAACACATATCTGCTGCATTTCTGGACTCGCTCAGTAGACAAATTTTTAGGCTGGAGAGCAGCTCAGGCCATGCAGTATGGCCAGCCATTGGTCTATGATATGAGCTACGACCAGCACATGACGAGGCGTGAGATAGAGAACACGGTCTCCCAGCTGATGGAGACTGAAGGCTGGAACCGGCGGTCAGTAGACCCCTTCCATTTACACTTCTGCAACCTGCAGCCAGACAGTGCTTATCAGCGGGAACTCCACAAACGCTATGGCCAAGAGACGTGGGATCGTCTTTTGGTCACTGCTACAAGCCAGCGCCACGTGGACGTATTTCCCCGGGAGGACCTTGTCTACCTGACCGCTGATTCTCCTAACGTTCTCCGCACCTTTGACCCCAACAAGGTGTACATCATCGGGGCCATGGTGGACCGATCCATCCAGACAGGTGTTTCTCTGGCCAACGCCAAGCGCCTCAAGCTTGCCACGGCGCGCCTGCCTCTCGACGAGTACCTGCACTGGGAAACTGGAGCCAAGAACCTGACGCTGGACCAGATGATCCGCATCCTGATGATGGTCAAGGAGACTGGCAGCTGGGAGAAAGCTCTGGACTTTGTGCCCAAGAGGAAGCACGACGGCTTCCATCAGCAAAGAAGCGAAGACAGCGTTCCAAGAACTGAGAAAGCCAAGAAAGCGACGGCTGCATTTCGCAGGAATGTGGAGATAGAACAAAGCCAGGTATTTGTGAGCAAACAGAGACAGAAAAACCCGAAAAGAAGCGACGTTCCATCCAAATCATCATTGGGATCAGAAAACACATCGGGACAGAGCCGACTGCGGGTTTCCCTGAAGAGCAAACTAGAGGAACACAAAGTGGAGAGAAAAAGAAACTGGTGGGAGGAACAGTAGCTTTAAATTGCTGTATTTGATCTTTAACAAATAAACAGATTAATCATTAGTTACTGGTTCAGATTGTCATGTCATAAAACTTTATCTTCACCGCAGCAGACCCCTGATGAGAAACACTGCTCTATCAGGAAATCTTAACAATGTGACTATTTCTGCATTTTTTCCTTATAGCGAGTCACGGGCTCGGCAAGGATGTTTACCTGTAGCTTAAATGTTCTCCATGTGCTTGTGTGGGTTTCCTCCAGGCTCTCCGGTTTCCTCCCACAGTCCCAAAACATGCATATTAGGCTAAATAGCTGTTCCAAACTGCCCCTAGATGTGAGTGTGAATGGTTTTGTGTGTTGCCCTGCGATGGCAAGCTGTTCAGGTTGTATCCCACCTTCGCCCAGAGTCGGCTGGGATAGGCTGCAGCCTCCCTGTGGCCCTAACAGAGGAGAAAATGAAATGAAATAAAATAACCGTGATGTTATACTAAGTCTCAGTGTTCAGTGGTGGGTGTACAGGATCTGGTCATTTGAAGACGTTGCATTAAATATGAATTTATTGAAAAGCTGTGACAAGTCCGTTTCCCCATAGCCAGCGTTTAATTGGTGCAAAATTTACACAGTAAAATGTTAATTTATATCCAGGCTGTGTTTCAATTACAAAATGTACAGATGTTTGATGTTTTACAGATTCATTTCAGTATAAATTACATGTCTTGTACACCCCACCCCATCACCCCCAAAAGGCTGAACCCTGATATTTTATATCATGGAGTGCATTTATCCTTGATCACAGCATCGTTGCTCCAGTTGGTCCGGTCGAGGCTCAGCAACATTAATGTGGCAATAAAATGAAGTCAGCTGTTGAGCTGAATGTAGTGAATGAGCAGGTTATCACATCAATGCACTTTTTCTTCCATGATGGCACGGATATAAAATGGGGATTCGAATAATGAGCGAGTGGTTCAGGGAGCACAAGGAATCATTTTCACATATGTATCGGCACCCCAGAGTCCTGATCTTAACCCTATTGAAAGGTTTCGGGATGTGCTGGAGAAGACTTTATGGAGGGGTTCAGTTTTTCCCTCATCGATTCAAGACGTCGGTGAGAAATGAACCCGACACTGGATGGAAATAAATGCTATGCTTCTTAAGTTTGTTGAAAAAAATGCCATGACAATTATGTGCTGTAAACAAGGCTAATAGCAACGAATCAAATGCTGTGATCAAGGATAAATGCACTCTGTGAAAATATTAGTGTGCCACTTTTTTTGCTGGGGAGTGTATACTGCACTCAGATTCATTACAGCAGCTTCAACACTTATCGTACGATCCAATGCTTTCATAAATACTTACTTATACATAAACTGCTCTCAGAATTAATATTCACATAAACAAGCACTGCTCAGCTCAGCTCAACTGCTTTCAATTCTTTAATCAATCAAACACAAGGAAAATAGAAATTTCATCTTTTTAATAGAAAGATTTCTGGAAATTCAACAAAAACACACATATACAGCATAACCAGCAAACAGCAGGTAAAAAGAACGCTACCCTGTGCTTCCTCAAGTCTTCTCAATGTCGTATATAAATAGTTGTGCAAAAACAAGGCGAGTCACATGCTAACAAAAGCTAATAAACAAATCAATCAAAAGGTTAGAGAAAAAAAATCATTCAGTCAAGTAAAAGAAAACTGATGATCTGATAATTTTGTGGTCCAGCTGTTCTCTTCTTTCTCTGATGTCCACTAAAAGACAAAATATTCCTCGCCATATGTATTTATTCCAGCTGGAACGTCAACACCGTCATTTTTGGGGTTGTCGATTTAACAATGCACCCATACCACCTTTCTTTGCTGGAGGTTGTGTGTGCTCTGATACAGCGGTGTTCGCACCCCCTGCTGTTTTTTTGGGTATTTAGCTGAAGGGAGAAAACTTCAACATACAAATGTACAATATACTGTATTTATCTTCGTCACTTGGGGCAGCTGTGGTATAATGGTTAGAGAAGCGGGTTTGAGACCTAAAAGTTGCTGTTTCGATTCCTGAATCAGCAGGAAAAATGTGTGGTGGTGGGGGAGTGAGCTGCACCCTCCCTTCCTCCACATTCCTGGCTGAAGTGCCCTTGAACAAAGTACCTAAACCCCAACTGCTCTCCAGGCTGGCTCAACAATACACGGATATGATCAGAATATCCAACACTGATAAAACGCCGTCCGGACTGTTCAGCTTCAGTAAAAATACTTGTTTGTTATAAAAAGTCAGGTGTGGCGTTACATTACAGTACGGAGGCTGTGTGCTCTGATACAGTGAAGGTCAGACGTTTGGACCCTGCAAACGTTTTTCACAGGGGAGGTAATTTAGCAAAAGGGAGATGAAAAACTCCACAAATATCACAAACACTATCCAAGACTTTTGGTCACCTGTGCTAATAAAGGAACATCTGTAACATCCTAATCCACTCAATGTCTCTGACTGTAGGCTGCACACTTTTGCACTCAACTGACTTCTTATCACAGCACTGGATTGAAAAATAATAGACAACTGGAATTGAAAAAAAGTGGGTTTTTTTAAATCCTCATCCCTCTGTACCATATCTGTAATGTACAATATACTGTATTTATCATCATCATCATCATCATCATAAACACTACGGTCCCCTAAAAGAAACATAATTGTTTGTAGTAACGAAACCATCCGGACACGGTGTTAACAAAACAATCACGGGTTTGTCTCAGAGCACCAGCAGCTCGCCGGCGCAGCGCTCACAGCAGTTAAAGGTGATGTTCTCGTAGCGCGTGTACGGATGGAAACGGCCGATGCTCTTCTTATTGGGCAGGAATGGAGAAGCGGTGGCGTCGGTAGTAACCGAGTCGCCCGTGGTGTCTGGGCAGGATATGGGATCCAGGATCCTGAGTAGCTAAATTAGGAGATATAGACTGAATGTAAAAGAACAGCAACAATGACATCATCACTCTGTGCCCGTTATAAAAAGAATGAAATATTGACCTTTTCAGCCATCTTCTCCGCCGGTGTGTTGCAGAGTTCTGACGCCGAGCTGCTCTTGGCACCACTGCTGTTCTTTCTGATGTTTCCCAGCAGGTGTGAATTGATGGCGTCGGCCAGCTTGTGATTGGCCACCGCTAGTTCTCCGGTGCTGAGCGGTTGAGCGCTGGGGTAGTAGGTTTGTTGTCGACCCCACTGAAGTGAGACTAGCAGCTGCTCCAGAGACCTGCAGAGGTCATGAAGATACAGTGTAGAGAGGGTGTATTCACCCATCCATCCACCCACCCATCTGTCCATTCACACACCCACCTACGTACCCATTCATCCACCCATCCAATCATGCACCCCTCCATTCATCCATCCACCCACCCATCTGTCCATCCACGCACCCACCTACGTACCCATTCATCCACCCATCCAATCATGCACCCCTCCATTCATCCATGCACCCACCCATCCTACCATCCATCCATCAATCAATCCACTCACTCATCCATCATCTTGAAAGACCTTCTTAACCATGACCCATTTTATGTGTTGAAGTTGTAGTTACATCATCGTACGTAGTAGCCTTATGGTTCACACAATATTTCAGCCCAGTTCAAATATATATTTACACACAGATGAAACAACGTTTGGCGGTACCTGTGCGTTTGCACCATATCTCGGGAGAACTCCTCTCTCTCGCGCAGAAGATCCTGGATGGCAGTTTGAGCCTCTCTGGTCTGTCGCTGAAGAGCAGCTCGTGCATTCGTCAGCTCCTCGGCCATCACTCTAGATTCACACATGGTAATAGTGTATGATTAAAGATTGAGAACATTGCTCATAAATCATGCTGTAAAAGCAGGCAGAGCAGGGGACCGCCGCCGCTGCCGCCGAACCGAGTAGCAACTGCTTCACTTTCACACATCCAGGTGTCATATTTACTGTGTTCAGCCCCACGTTTTCGGCTTTTAATATAAGAAGTGAAGATCTGTACTGAGGATCAGATTATTACAAGCACACATTACCATCGTACACGATCCCAGAACACCTGTTAAATCAACCAGAACAAAACTAACGAGTCCTCTTCCACCGTTCTAGAACACTCAGCTGGTTTGGATGTGAATCAGCAAATGTGCTTTCTTACACACACACACACACACACACACACAAACAATAACTCTCTCACACACACTCTCATACTCCCACATACTCTCACAAATCACAAACACACTCACTCTCACACAAACAAGCACGCACGAATACACTCACTCTCTCACACACACTTACAAATCACAAATACACACGCACACACTCACTCTCTCACACAAACACACACTCTCATACTCCCACATACTCTCACAAATCACAAACACACTCACTCACTCTCACACAAACAAACACGCACGCACGAATACACTCACTCTCTTACACTCTTGCAAATCACAAACACACACGCACACACTCACACACACACACTAATTCTCTCACATACACTCACACTCTTACAAATCACAAATACACTCACTCTCACACAAACACGCACTAACTCTCCCACACACCCTCATGCACACACTCACACAAACCACAAAAACACACTCACTTTCACACACAAACGCACACACTCACTCAATCTCTCTCTCTCACACACACACACACACACACACACACACACACACACACACACACACACACACACACACACTCAATCTCTCACACACAAAGTTTAAACAGAAACACTTATAATAGATTTTCTTTTCAATTTCCCTTCTCAGATTTTTCATGTCTGTGTTTAAAGACTGACCGGCTGGCGAGGAATTTACTCCTCCACACATCACACTGTATGCTCATGCGCTCCAGCTGCTCGACCGTCTGCGCCAGGTTGCGGCCCAAAACCTCATTCTCCAGGATGAGCTGGTTCTTCTCCCGCGACATTCGCTCAAAGTGATACTGCAAGTCGTCGCCTACTGAGGCCACAAGGAGTTTCTTCAGCTCTCGGTTTACCTGCACAGGAAACGAAGGTGGCAAAGGAACTCTATCATTCGATCTCAAAGGTAAAAGCTGGTATGTTCTCATTAAAAAGAACACAAAAAAAATAAAAGCAAAAGGGTTGAACCTCAGTCTGAACATGGAGCTGGTTGGAAAGCCCCTCTTTGTCCTGCAGCAGTCGGCGCTCAGTGTTCTGCAGCTTCTCCACGACGCTCTTATAGTCCTGTAGTTCTGAAGAAGGGGACGGCGGACGATCCTCCCAGTGGTGCGGAGACCCTGATCCTCTGTCATCAGCCTTGCTGTCAGTGTGGGCACCGGCTTTGGCGTTCCTGATGATGGCAGCACGTGGGACGACGATGCGCACGGCCTCCACCTCAGCGCAGGATTCCCTGTTCACTTTCCCCAGGTGAAGGACACCCGGGGACGCCGGAGCGCTCCTCAGACACTGTCTATGTGGAGAAACCTTCAGAGGCAGAGACGTTTCCACGGTCTTCTCCGGACTCAGAGCAGGTTTGGCCGTCTCCATGCCATCACCAGGGCCACGGATGGACACGACAGAGGGACCTAAGAAGGGATCGATCAGAAAGCTGACAAATCCAACAAGGATTTACCGAAATACCATGAGAACGCCACTTACTTTTCATGATGTCAACAGACATGGCTGGAGAAGATCCTTAAAGCAGCAGCTGGATGAAATGTTATGATGAATTCCACTCAGTGCACGTCTGAATGATTTACCTGAAACTTTTAGGTGGAGAAAAAAAGACATCAAATGAATAAAGAATAACATTTAATATCACTTGATCATTTAATAGGTGGCACGGTGGCAGAGTGGTTAGCATGTCCACCTCACAGCAAGAAGGTCCCGGGTTCGGGCACTTCTGTGTGGAGTTCGCATGTTCTCCCTGTGCTTGTGTGGGTTTCCTCCGGGTACTCCAGTTTCCTCCCACAGTCCAAAAACATGCACAGTAGGCTAACTGGCTGTTCCAAATCACCCCTAAGTGTGAGTATGAATGGTTGTATGTGTGTTTGTCCTGTAATGATCTAGGGAGCTGTTCAGGGTGTACCCCACCCTCGCCCAGCCTCCTTGCAACCCTAATTAGGATTAAGTGGCTTAGAAATTGAATGAATGATCATTTAATAGGTGGAAATCTAATGATTAGATAACCAATGGCCAAAATAACAATAATAATAATACTCTCCTTGAAATGCCACCTTATCGTGGTGGAGGGGTTTGCATGTCCTAATGATCCTTAGTCTGTGTCCTGACGAACCAGTATAAGAATATATTCACAGATAATGACTTTAAAGCACTTCTGTAAGTCGCTCTGGATTTAGCGTCTGCTAAATGATGTAAATGTAAATGTAAATGTAAATCCTGGGGGCTATGTTGTCAGGGGCATTATGCTCCCGGTAGGGTCACCCAAGGCAAACAAGTCCCAAGTGAAGGTCCAGACTAGGCACGGTTCAGAAAACCTCTATGAGCAGTATTACTTCAAGGACACAATTTCTCTTGCCCGGATGCGGGTTACTGGGGTCCCCCCTGGAGCCAGGCCTGGGAGAGGGGCCCGGAGGCGAGCATCTGGTGGTCGGGCTTCTGCCCATGGAGCTCGGCTGGGCCCAGTCCGAAGAGGAGACATGAGTCCACCCTCCCATGGTCCCACCACCTGTGGGAGGGGCTATAGGGGTCGGGTGCAGTGTGAGCCAGGTGGCAGCCGAAGCCAGTTCTGCAGGACCGATCCTCTGCTACTGACTCTGGCTTTTGGGATATGGAATGCACGAATGCCTTTCTGGTGTGGTGTTTCAGCCATGTCCAACCCAGAAGAGTGGCTGGGGAGAGGGACGTCTGGACCTCAGGACCTCACTGCTTAGACTGCTGCCCCCGCGCCCCGACACCAGAACAAGCGGAAGAAGATGAAGATAATAATGAGATGCACCAATTGCTATTTTCTTGGCGGATTTCGGCCTTTGATTCTTCGGTGACTCTGACCTGCTGATACCGTTTTATTTAGAACAGCTATAACTTACAGCATATGCAACCAAAAACAACTTTTCCTAAAATGCAAACATTTATTTTCACACTAAAATAAATGGCTGCACTTCAGCAGTAACAATATATATCACCAGTGGTAGAAATACTCATCATCATCTTCTTCCGCTTGATCCAGGATCGAGCCGCGGGAGCAGCAGGGTGCGGATCCACCCTGAACAGCTCCTTAGATCATTACAGGACAAACACACATACAGAAATGCTCCAATGAGAGCTGGAGGTCCCAGCCTGATGAAGCCAAAAGGACAACGTCATTTGCAAAAAGCAGAGATAAGATCCTATGGCCACCACACCAGAACCCCTCAACACCTCGGCTGCGGCTAGAAATTCTGTCCATAAAAATTATGAACAGAACCGGTGACAAAGGGCAGCCTTGGCGGACCCCAACCCCCACCGGAAACGAATTCGACCTGTTGTTACCAATGCAGACCAAGCTCTGGCTCCGGTGGTACAGAGACCTTATAGCTCATAGCAACGGGTCCGGTACCCCGGAGACTCTCCCCACAGACTCTCCCCACACACACAAACAAAAAACTTCCACCTCAACTGATTGTTGCACAGAGACTCTTTGCCACTTTACTGACTTTACAGACACTGTCACTTTTTTGCACACAGACACTTTACTGACTTTAAATTTACTAGTAAAGTCGCCACTGCAATAAATTCTCATTATATTGCCTGTGCATTGCATTCTATTTTTATATGACATTCACATTCTATATATATATATATATATATATATATATATATATATATA
>JAOUQZ010000026.1:3456426-3475236 GCA_028564935.1 Neosilurus hyrtlii
AGAGCAGTTGGGGGTTAGGTGCCTTGCTCAAGGGCACTTCAGCCATGAAGGTGGAGGAAGGGAAGATGCAGCTCACTCCCCCACCGCCACACATTTTTCCTGCTGGTTCAGGAATCAAACCAGCAGCCTTTTGGAATTAAACCTGCTTCTCTAACCATTAGGCCACGGCTGCGCCCATAACGCTAAACATCGCTACATGCTAAAGATCGCTCTTGTGGCGATGGGTACATGGATTTACATGCGCACTATTACTGATCAGTTTTGTACAATGACTGTTAATCTTAGTCACTTTCCATTCATTAAAGGTTCTTTAATGAAAAAACCTGACCTGAGTCTTATCCATTCATATATTAAATTCTCTGAGCTGCTTAATCCTAATTAGGGTCGCGGGGAGGCTGGCGCACATCTCAGCCAACTCTGGGCAAGGGCGGAGTACACCCTGGACAGCTCGCAGGGCCAACACTCACAACAGTTCACATTCACTCTCACACCTAGGGGCGATTTGGAACAGCCAATTAGTCTACTGTGCATGTTTTTGGATTGTGGGAGGAAACCAAAGTACCCAGAGGAAACCCATGCAAGCACGGGGAGAACCTGGGAATCGAACCAAGACCTTCTTGCTGTGAGGCGGACGTGCTAACCACTGCACTGCTGTGCCGCCACCTGAGTCTCATAAAATTCAAATATGGAAGGGAATATAGTTGGATTCATTTCGATTTCATACCAATGAGACAAAAACGCACATTCACTAAATTACGATTCTAACTAAACTTGTATTGTTCATATTTTGACCCAGTGTCGATTTTTTTCCATACAGTACTGCATATTTAGCACAAATGATATACATCATTAATTTATTCAGTTATTCACCAATCCAAAGCCACTTTTCTGAGGTGGCACAAGATGTCCAGAATATCTTGTTCCAGGCTCATTCTGCCTTCTGAACACAATCCGTGTCAAGTAGGAGGGTTTATATGTGCACATTAGTGTCCATCTGGGTTCTTACATTGTTTTTGCAGGATTTCACAGCAGATGGGTGGCTCTTATCTACTGTTATTCTTGTTATGCCTCTAGCTTACTCTGGGTACTTCCCACAGTCCAAAGACAATCACATTCGGCTAATTGGCTTTTGCAAATTGCCTCTAAGTGTGAGTGTGAATGGTATCAGGGTGTCCTCCACCTTCGATCAGAGTCAGTGTAAGGATTAAGTGGTCTGATAAACTTGTGTACTTGTACCACCTCTAATTGTAATACCATTCCCCACCTCCCCCACCCCCCCAAAAAAAATTCCTTTTCCATTGTTTATGTTTAATGGCACAGAATTGACTCCGGATGCAGAGCTTGCAGCAGATATTATGAAGAGACATTTCCGGCCATCCCTGATCAAATCCGAAGCGTGGGAGGGGTACACGTTTGCCAATCTAGACATTAAAATCAAAGAATCAACCGACTGCTATGGTGCTGTGCTGTGGCCTTCGGTAAGTTTTCTTTTTTTTGGTGAGCAGAATACTCATGGATTCGTACCACTGTTTTGTATTTGCTATATTTTCAGGTTTTACTTATTTGATTTTGTGTGCACTTTATTTTCACAACATTCAATCATTTTCTAAGCTGCTTAAACCTAATTGGGGTCGCAGGGAGGCCGGCACCTATCTCAGCCGACCTTGGGCGGGGGAGGGTTCCCCCCAGATCAGCTCGCCAGGCCATCGCAGGCCCAACACACATACAACCATTCACACTCACACCTTATTGGCGATTTGGAACAGCCATTTAGCCTATTGGTAGCCAGAGAAAACCCAGGCAATCACTAGGAGAACATGCAAACTCCGCACAGAAACGCCCCAGCCCTGGAATCGAACCCAAGACCTTCTTGCTGCGAGGCGGACGTGCTAACCACTGCACCACCCCAGTGTACACTGAATATTAAGAGAAATATTGGGGCTCATGGTCGACAATGTTCTCTGTTTATTTTATGATTCTTCACACTTTTATACACATTCACTGGGGAAAGGCAACACAGCATTGGTCAGTTCAAAGGAAGTGCTACATGTAGTTCACACAGTATAGGCTAGTTAGAGTTAGAGCTCAAGAGGCGTGGCTAGTTACAATGCATTCACTGTATTGAGTGTCTCTGAATTCTACATGTGCTCCTTGGTTTACAGAGATAAAAGAAAGCAAAGAGTGTGTGCCCACTTTTACCTAATATATTACCCATTATTTTTATTTACTAGGCTATGGTGTTGTGTCATTTTCTTGACACCCATCGTGAAAAATACAACCTTGTCGATAAGAACATCATTGAACTTGGTGCTGGGACGGGATTGGTTACTATAGTTTGCAGCCTTCTAGGTAAACATGGTACTGCGTCATAGAATTATATTTCATTTTGTCAGTTTAGTCATTCAGTGACTCATTTTTCTACCTTCCAGGCGCAAAGGTGACTTCCACTGACCTCCCAGACGTTCTTGGAAACCTGCGCTACAACGTGAGCCGCAACACCAGGGGGCGCTGTCGCTTTGATCCCCATGTGACAGAACTCACCTGGGGGCAGCAGCTAGAAGAACGTTTCCCGTGTTCATCGTGTCACTATGACTACATCATGGCAGCGGATGTTGTTTACTCCCACCCATACCTCGACGAACTGATGCAGACATTCGAACACCTGTGCTCGGCGGACACTGTAATTCTTTGGGCAATGAGGTTCCGCCTGGACCCTGAGAATAGCTTTGTGGACAGATTTCAGGCCCGCTTTCATTTGGACGAGCTCTATGACTTACCCAGTCTACACATTAAGTTGTACAGAGCGCAAAAGAAAGCTGCAGGCTCACAATTCCATTCTGGGGCAGCGGCATAGAATTTGGGACTGCAGTCGTCCAGGATTTCACTGTTCATATATATGTCTGTGTTTAAAATCCTAATTTCACTGTGGGAGGTGGGGGGTGATAATAAATTTAATCTGGGAATTTTCACTTGGCAGATAAAAAGGGGTGAGTGCTTCATTCACTCACACTCTCACTCGTGTGCCAAACTAGAACTAGTGTACTAGAGTCACATGGAGGCTGGAGCCCAACCCAGCTGACACTGGGTGAGGGCAGGGTACACCCTGAACAGCCATTCACACTCAGAAAAAGCAAACTCCACACTGACACACCCGAGCCTGGGACTCAAACCTAGGACTTTCTTGCTGTGAGACGAGTGTAAACCACTACTTTGTCACCACTATGTCGCCTACGTCTGTCTTATTATTTAGAACTACTTTATAGTGTATATAGGGAGTACTGGGTGCTGAATACATACACAAGCCTACACAATATTCAGATAATCACCTTGATTCAAGATGGTATTTTTGCAGGGTGAAGGATGGTAGACACTTGCGTACAGGAGTCAGCAAATGGTTTCGGAAAGTCTCTGTCGCTGATTCCATTTTATTTCCAATTTAATTCCGATTCACTGTATTTCATATTTATTGAATATACCTGCAAAGTGAATGGCTCCTTTAGGTACACTAAGATTTACACAAGATAAATGGGGAACCATCCCTAAACAGTAGGAGTTTTGCAAGCTTTGATAGACCGTGCATTAACTTACACACCCTCCTACCTCGGATAGTTTTCATTCCTGGTGCAACCCCTTGGGTCGCGTTTCTATTCTCTGTGTCTCTTCTATTGCTGTGCTATACAAAAATAACCAGGGGAGTAACTGGAAAGTTAAATAAAGTAAATGAATTGTTAATCCATAAATTATTACTGAAGTATTTCATTAGATAAACAAGACTGACTACTTTATGATTAAGACTAATATAAAGAATTAACGAGGTGGTGTCACGGTTGTTTAAAGAAAGTAGCCCAATTAAGCTTAAAAGTGTTAGCAAACAAAACATAGCCATTGATATGAATGTGTATTTGATTTATGAAGGCTAACAGAAATTAATTTAGTTCATACAAGCAATTTACTACAACCGTAGAACAATATTTCAATCTCTGAAAACTGTTCAGCCCAACAAGATTTCAAAAAGTTCATTTATTCATTATGTAAGCCGCTTAATCCCAATTAGGGTCTAGTGCCAACGTCAGCCGACTTGGTGAAGGCGGGGTACAACGTTAGCCGCTGGGTGAAGGCGGGGTACACCCTGGACAGCTCGCCAGGCCATCACAGGTCAACACAGACAACCATTCACACTCACACCTAGGGGTGATTTGAAACAGCCAATTAGCCTACTGTGCATGTTTTTGGACTGTGGGAGGTAACCGGAGAAAACCCACGCATTCATTACATATTCATACTTCTGGTGACAGAATTTGGGGGAAAAATCACGACACGGCTCCTTTAAGAGAAGGACTTAACTGAAATAAACTGCACAAATGGCAATGCTCTTACTTACAGCCAGTCAAAATGTCAAAAAGTTGGACTGCTCTTGAAGTTCAAGCTTATTTGTCATATACAGTTAACAGTGAAACTACCGGCAATGAAATTCTTGCTCTTGCCATTGGACCAACCACTCAGTGTCCAGGGTGCTCAGTTTTCCAAATGGTCTTTCTGCCTATCCTGTGTATTTACAGCCAGAGAGCTTTATCGAACCATGACAGCTGTGAGTTATTAAAACTTTAGTGTCTGGGAATTTTACCAGCATTAAAATCAATGTAAGTTAAAATATTGTTAATGTTTAACGTTAGTGTTAAATATTGGAATTTGTTTTTTTTTGTTGTTGTTGTTTAGTTTAGTTGTTTTTTTGTATTAATTCTGCAGGTGGGAACTTGTCTTCTACATTTAACCCATCTAAAGTGAGCACACATGTAAACAGTGAGCACACACAAACACACACACACACGGAGCGGTGGGCTGCGGCGCCCGCAAAGCAGTTGATGGTTAGGTACCTTCCTCAAGGGCACTTCAGCCATGAATATGGAGAAAGGGAAGATGCAGCTCACTCTCCCACCGCCACACATTTTTCCTACTGGTTTGGGAATGTGGTTGTTCACACATTAAGTCAAATTTGGTATTAACATAGCAACAGCAAACTTAGGAGAAACGTGTCTCCAGTGCAGTAAACATGTTTGGTGGACAAAAGCTCTAATTCTTAAAAAAATAAATACTTCATTATATTTCTTATATCACTAGTAGAAGGGCTATTTTTAAAGAAAATGATATGAATATGAGTTGATACTCCCGGTTTGCGCCGCTTAATCCTAATTACGGTTACAGGGAGGCCGGTGCCCATCTCAGCTGACTCTGGGCATGGGCAAGGTACACCCTGGATTGTTTGCCAGGCTATAACACATACAATCATTCACATTCACATACTCACACTTAGGGGCAATTTGGAACAGCCAATTAACAACTGTGTATGTTTTTGGACTGTGGGAGGAAACCAGAGTACCCGGAGTAAACCCACACAAGCACATGGAGACCATACAAACTCCACACAAACACCCAGAGCCCGCGAATCGAACCCAGGACCTTGTTGCTGTGATGCGGACGTGCTAACCACTGCGCCGCCGTACCCCCCTAATCATAACTATGAATTCTTTATATTGATTCAGGATAAATTGTTAAATACATTCCCAGACTTCAGTTTCAGCCTGGTGATTTACATTATGTCCAGATATTTATGTTCAGAGCTGTGGAGGCTTATTAAGGAGGTGTAACGTAATGCAAATTGCAAGATTCTTCAAGGTAACAGAATCCTTCTGCTTGTGCTACATGTAGACATAAACATACTCCAACCCACGTATAGCACGTAGAACAGATACGGTACGAGAAACTACACTCTGCACTCTAAAGGAGAAGCAATCAATCCTGGATGTGATGCCACACACCCCCTCTCTCCTCTGCCCCCCGACTCACTTCCATCCCTAAAGGGGAGTTAAAAAGGCTGCCAGCCTTGTGAGGGGTTTTTGTGATGAGGGAAACAGGAGAAGATGCAGAGAGAATTTAGATCGTGAGGGTTATTGGGGGTCAGGGGTACATAAGATTTCCAAACACTTTGAATGGATGCAACACCTGTTATATTGGGTTTCCCATCTGCATCATCCATTAGGTGCTAACATAACAATTGTGCATTACATAAATATAAAAATACAGCACAAAGCATATGCAATGTGTTTACTGTATGGACCAGAAGCAGGACGGACAAACAGAAATCAATCTCAGTGCTCTTCAAACGTCTTTCGGCTATAACGTTTCAACAAGAACGTTCCAGCAATGTTTTATAAACTGTTGGATTTTTTCACCAGTTTTTGTTCCGGTATGTTTTACACCCAGATGAAAATATAGCACTATATATAGCTTCCGTTCCTTCAAGAAGGTCCCATGTACGATTCCTGGGCTCGGGGCCTTCCTGTGTGGAGTTCTGTGCTGCATGTTCTCCTAGTGCATGTGTGGGTTTCCTCTGGGTACTCCGGTTTCCTCCATCAGTCCAAAAACATGCACAGTAAACTAACTGGCTGTTCCAAATCGCTCCTAGGTGTGAGTGTGAGTGTAAATGGTTGTATGTGTGTTGGTCCTGCGATGGTCTGGCGAGCTGTCCAGGCTGTACCACCACCCTAATTAGGATTAAGCGACTTCGAAATTGAATGAATATCCAGAAAGCCATAACCGTGAATATTCATGAAAACAAGCATGCCTTGAAACCATAACCGTCAAAAACTCACACTCACTCACCTACTAGGGTCGAGGGGAGGCTAGAGCCCATCTCAGGCGAAACTAGGCGGAAACGGGTACACCCTGAACAGCTCACCAGACCAACACACACAACCATTCACACTCAGAATAAAAAAAAATGCTTAATGTGCATGTCTTAGGGAGGACACCGGAGTACCCAGAGGAAACCCCCACAAGCACGGGGAGAACATGCAAATTCCACACAGAAACACCCCGACCGCAGGAATCAAACCTGAGACCTTCTTGCTGCGAGGCGGACGCGCTAACCACTGCACCACCATGCCACCCTACATTTCATTGCTCTTTAAATGATCATCTACATTTCCTACCAAAAGATTACTGAGAAGCATTAAACTTTATCAAGCTCTGACCTTCCATAAAAAGAAAATCTCCGTCCTGTTTTTTGAAATCTCTCCCATTTGTGTGGATGTTTGCTCGAGAACCAATTTCATGGATCTATTTTTAAATATAATCTCGGCTCTGTGGGATGTTGGGAGTGTCTGCCGTGATGCTCGTCCTCTATAATTCTGTCCGGCTGAAGCCTGAAAATGCAGTTAGGACACAATTACCCGGACACATCTTCGAATCTGCTGACTGAAGGTATATGTGTACTCATCTTTTACATCTTGTTTTGAAGTGCTGGTATTAGTTATATCTGTTTGCGCTTGAGCGTTTGGGGTTTTGATGCAGTACATTAGTTTATTATACACTGAGCTTTGTGTGTTTTTCATCTATAGCTTCACACATAGTAGGTTGAACAACCTGCATGGCTGCAAAGTTAATATATATATATATATATATATATATATATATATATATATATATATATATATATATATTTTTTTTTTTATATATGCATCCAATACTGAATTTGTATATTGAGCATGCATGCAGTATAACCACCTGCTAACTTTAAACCTTCTTTGTACTTATTACTCAAATCTGCTTACATTTTAATCTTCAATATAAGATTAATTTAACATAAATAATAAGGTATACATTTTAATCAAACATTAAATTTACTTCACATTCATATAATTATGCAGTAAATAATGTTTAGCTTTTTTAAATAATTATTATTTTCTAGCAGTGCTAAAATATAGTAATGGAGAGAGCTGTAGTCAAGTGTCCAGACAAACAAGACAGCAGAGAACCAGAGGAGGAAAGAGAAGCAGAAGATGGTCAGTAAATCTTGGAATGAAATTAAATCTGGTGTTGCTACAGGACTGCGGGTAAAACTGTGTCTCAGTGCATTTTGTTATTCTGGTCTTGTGAATCAGACCTCAGTGGTGTGGTATGTCAAAAAGCCTGGGAGCCAACCTTCTACTGCAACATTAACAAGGAGATTCATTACTACGCTGGACATGAAATCAGGATCTACGAGGCTCTGGATTCTTATGGCGCCATCATCTGGCCTGCGGTGAGAAATCACTATTACTTTGAACACACAAACAACTACAATCCCCATAAGAATGATTGGCAACCTTAATAAAACTAAGCATTAAATCTTTTGAAATAAACCTACAGGGGGCAGCACTGAGGCACAGTGGTTAGCATGTCCGCCTCACAGCAAGAAGGCCTGGGTTCGATTCCAGGGTGCGGGTGTCTCTGTGTGGTATTTGCATTATCTCCCTGCGCTTGCGTGGGTTTGCTCTAGGTACTCTAGTTTCCTCCCACAGTCCAAAAACATGCACAGTAGGCTAATTGACTGTACAGCGATCTTGGTCCTCCATGCAGACTGTCTTAAAGGAGCCCATTCACTCCTGAGTATATTAAATAAATATGAAATACACTGTTATCTGTTGGAAATAAAATGGAATCAGGGCAGGGGTGGCTCAGTAGTTAAGGCTCTGGGTTACTGATCAGAAGGTTGGGGGCTAAAGCCCCAGTATCACCAAGCTGCCACTGTTGGGCCCTTAGGCAAGACCCCTTAACCTTCAATTGCTCAAGCCCTCAGCCCTCAGGATTCAGGGGTGTGCCAAATTCTGTAAATGTAAATGGAATCGGTCATTTACTTCTGTACGTAAGTGTCTGACCCCCACACCGGGCGCAATGATATTAGCAAAACATCCTCATCTTTTTTATTTTTCTTGAAATAATATGCTGCCTTCTGTTTCTTAACCCTCGATTTTGGACTTTTGCACTTTCTACAAATCGTTGTTGCTCTGTCAAGTTATCACGCATCTGCAAGATTGTTCCTTTGGTCATTAGTCTTAGTGCAAACAGATACAGAACCAAAACAAGATGTGAGACAGGTGAATAAGAGACTCTAAGCCTGTGAGCTTAGCATCCAAAATGAACTGGTGATGGAAGATAAGGGGCAGCAGTGGCTGAGTGGATAAGGTTCTGCGTTAATGGTTCAAGTCCTAATACCACCAAGGTGCAGCTGTTGGGCCCTTGAGCAGGACCCTTAACCTTCAACTGCTCAGTTGTGTGAGTGTGATAAAAATGTAACTCACTCTGGATAAGGGTGTCCGCCAAAAGTCATAAATGTAACTGTAAGATAAAACACATGGGCTACTCACTTTATGCTCCTTCTTAACTCTGTAAAGGTTCATTTCTCTCTTGAATCCAGGCCACAGTTTGTCTGTATGTTACTATTCATTCATTTTCTAAGCCGCTTAATCCTAATAAGGGTCATGGTTAGGCTAGCGCCCATCTCAGCTGACTCCTTGCAAAGGCAGGGTACACCCTGAACCGTTTGCCAGGCCATCACAGGGCAATAGACATACAACCATTCACATTCACACTCACACCTAGGGGCAATTTGTAACAGAAAAATGCCCCGAGCCTGGGAATCGAGCCTGCAACCTTCTTGCTGTGAGGCGGACGTGCTAACCAGTGCGCCAACATGCTGCCTATTATGTTCGTAAGTTTCTGTGTTGATCTGAAAGTATGTTTGACACAACATCTAGTTCATGAACCCATCAATCTTTACAAGAACCCCTGAACCGCCAGCCAGAAAAAAAGCCCTAAAGCATCACTGATCCACCTCCATATTTTATAGTGGGCTATCAGGTGATTCTCCTCGTCTCATTTTGTAGCCAAACATCCTGATGGCCAAAAAAGTTATTTTGGTTTCATCTGGCATCAACACACGATACCGTGCGTGGTTCTAATGATGCTTGGTAAAGTTCTTAACAGCGGCTTCTTTCATACACTTGTTATTATAAAGCAGGTGTTGTTTTTTTTTTTTACCTGACCACCACTGGACCTGTTTAAACCATCTGACAACTGTACAGTTAAAAAACTTTGATCTTTGGAATGACGTTTTCTCTCCTTCTTCACGTTTATCACTGTGCGGCTGACAGTATGCCATGGCATGGGTCCAAATTCTGGCAAATACTCAAATGTTTTAGGCATGTGTTGCGCTAATGGTATTTTAACGGCTTATTTATTTTTATATCAACTACCTCATTTGTGCTGGTCAACAACAACCATCTGTTGTTGGTTTTGTGTTCCTCATTTGTGTGTGTTTGATACTGTTGTGGAAGATCCATGTCCAGCTCTATGGTGTGCACTGTGCATATCCTTCATGAGTTTCTTACCCATGAGTTTATCACCCGAATACAAAAATAAGAAACAATTAATATTCACAGCACGGGAATAGAGCAGAACGGTGGTGTAGGGCTTAGCACGTCTGCCTCACAGCAAGACGGTCCTGGGTTCGATTCCCAGACTTGGTTGTTTCTGTGAGGGGTTGGTATGTTCTTCCCACGCTGGCATGGGCTTTTTCTGGATACTCTGGTTTCCTCTCACCGTCCAACAACATGCATGTTAAGCTAATTGGATGTTCCAAATTCACTCTAAGTGTGAGTGTGAAATGATTGTGTGTGATGGCCTGGCAAGCTTTTCAGGGTGCACCATGCCTACGCCCAGTGTCTGCTGAGATAGGCACCTGCCAGGCAAACGAGTGAGTGAGAGAGTCCGGGGGAAAATTTTAATCATGTGTTCAAAATTGCAGGATTATTATAGGGCATGAAATATTCTCCATAATTCGAGTTCTTTTCGAACGTGTAGGGCCTCGCACTCTGTCAGTATCTGGATTCTAATCGGAGAACAGTCAACCTGCAAGACAAAGCCGTGTTAGAGCTTGGAGCGGGAACTGGCTTAGTATCCATTGTGGCCAGTCTCTTGGGTGAGTTATCAAGTTTAATTACAGATTTATATAGTTGTAATTAAAATGAGTTGGCACGATCGTTTGTGTGCTATGAACAGTAATAATGCTCTGAGTACTTTACAGGTGCTTGGGTAACTGCTAGTGACCTTCCTGAAGTCCTGGGAAACCTGCGATGTAATTTATGTAGAAACACAAGGGGACACTGCAGATATACACCCCAAGTGGCAACGCTGTCATGGGGCTACGACCTGGAACAAACCTTTCCTCGGACTGTTTATCGATATGACTATGTTTTGGCTGCAGATGTGGTGTACCATCATGACTTCTTGGACGAGTTGTTAGTAACCATGCGCCATTTCTGCCAGCCAGGCACAACACTGATTTGGGCCAATAAGATCCGCTTTGCCTCAGATCTGGTGTTTACGGAGAACTTTAAGAAGACCTTTAACACCACATTGCTTGCAGATATGGGTGAGATTAAAATTTACTCTGCCACAATGAAGGATGTTGAGGTCGGACTTAATTTTCCAGTGATGGTGTTAGAAGATATAGCAAAGCAGGAAAAGGAGACAGAAGAATGCAACGTTAGAGATGTTAGCGAGGAGCAGGATCAACAACCTAATGAGGAGGAACTGGAGGAGATGGACAGAGACACAAAGCAAACGAATGTCAATCAAACCATAGAAGAACCTGAAGATAATTCTGAAGTTAAATACAAAGAAGGTAATTATTTAAAGGACAATTACAGGGAGTGTTGAATCTTCCCAGAAATCAGACATTGATAAAAGTCTGCTTGTAACATCATGTGTTTGGAAAAAGTGTGCGGCCTTAAGACTAAACCCCTCCTAAACAACCTGTAAACTTTCTTGTACGAATTTAGTGGAGCTACAACAGAAGGGACGGTTGCAGATTTGGATCATGTGGATTTGAAAGCTCTAAAATGCTACCATATATAAAATATTGTATGTCTGAGGTGGCATGATAGCATAGTGGTTTGCACGTCCGCCCTCAAAGCAAGAAGATCCTGGGCTTGAGTCCCGGGCTCGGTGAGGGCGTTTCAGTGTGGAGTTTGCATGTTCTCCCTGTGCTTGTGTGGACTTCTCCTGCAGTGCACATTAGCCAAATTGCCTGCTCTGAATTGTTCCTGGGTGTGTGTGTTGCCCTGTGATGCTTCGATGTACCCTGCTCTCGCTCAGCGTCGACTCCAGCCTAGTAGAATTAAGCAGTTTCGCGAGTGAGTGAGTGAAAGTTATACGTCCGTCGTGGGGAAAATGAGTTAGGTCTGTAAATGAAATTCATATGGGAGGGATATAATTGTTGCAAGACAAAAACAAATATTGTGTGATATTTCTAGGATAGTGGTACAGTGGCACGGTGGGTAGCACGTCAGCCTCACAGCCTGAAGATCGGGGTTCGAGTTCCAGGCTCGCCATGGGCGTTCCTGTGTGGAGTTTGCATGTTCTCCCTGTGCTTGCCTGGGTTTCTTCCGGGTACTCCGGTTTCCTCACACGGTCCAAAAACATGCACAGTAGGCTAATTGGCTGTTCCAAATCACCCCTAGGTGTAACACTGAGTGTGAATGGTTGTGTGTGTTGGCCCTGCAATGGCCTGGCGAGCTGTCCAGGGTGTACCCCACCTTCGCACTGAGATGGGTGCCAGCCTTTCCAGTGACCATAATTAGGATTAAGCAGATTAGAAAATTAATGAAAGAATTAATCACTCTGATATTTGATTGATGTACAAATCCTGTACATACATTATATGGGCCATTCCAATAAATAGGTGCAATTTGTTTGTTAACAATATTTATATATAAATAAAATCAATACTTTTTATATAGAAAGTAGAAGTGTTGAGGATCCATGTCCAAAAAAACATGTAATTCAATGAACAATAGTTTTTCTGTGGTGGGTCCTTGAATAAAGACATGTCAGAAGTGATTTTTGGCACTGTCATTTACATTATTGACTGTCATTTACGGTATTGACCTATTTAACATCATTTAAAGGAGCTTAATCAGCTCCAGCAAGATTAGGAAATTTGGGACATACTTATAGGCAAACAGGTATACATGAAAACTTTTACAAATGAAGTAATGATTGGTCTAAATGCTCAAAAACATGTCTAAACATGTGTAACATGCCTGTGGACATTAAATAAAACTGAAAATGTGAGGTTTTGGGTCATTTCTATGGGCTGTTACGGGAGAAGTATTGGTGACAGACCCATAAAAGAGTACATGCCTGAGTAGCTCTGGTCATGCTCCTTCACAAGAGACTATAATACTCAATATGTTCCCATTATTAATGGATTTACAGCCATTGGACACATATTTATACCCCGAAGTAGTTTTCATAAGTCTTATCCATGTAGTTTAAAAAGCCTGTCAGATAATTCTTTTGGTTTCCCATAAAGAAAGTGTTTGTTTTGCTAAAAAGGTAGGTCACATGATCAAATTATTGATCATTGTTATTAAAACGTCACTATACACGACTCAGTCCTGTTACTGTTTATGTGGGTAACGAGGCTGAAGGAAATGTAATTGAGTTTTTAGAATAGCACATATACATTTACAACATAACAATATAGCCACATAGCTTCCATGTTAATCATGTGAGGACACGGAGCAAACTCTATTAATCTACCAAAAAATAAATAAAAATAGCTTTAGTAAAATAAACAAATAAAAATATATATATTTATTTATATATCATAAATAAAATATCATTGAAAATACAGGACGAAACACATGAGTGAACTTACTTTTGGTCTTCCCTTTCATTATCTTTAGAAGATCCAGATGATACAGGTGACCTCTGGAATGTTCCATATTTTTAAGAAGAGGCAATGTCTTTGGGTAACTGGAGACACCAGTAAAAAAAAAGGGGGTATTTTGAAGAATATATTATGGATTTGTTATGAAAAATCAATTTAGTGCATAGTGGGCATATGGGGTGTCACAACTATGCAAAAATAATATTTCTGAAGGATTTTAATCATTATATTTCTTGGTAACGTGGGGACTTAGAGAGCTGGGACAGGAATGGAAAATGCTATTTTTTCAGAGTTTTAATTATTTTTAAATAACGCTTCAACATACATGTATATTAAAAAGAATATTAAACTGATGTGCAGGACACTTTGCTTAATAATAGAATGTATTATTGTATAAATGACACAAATGGCGCCCATTTGGCGGAATGACCCATATGACCAAAATACATCCACATTTATTTATAAAGCACTTTCAGGACAACACGAGTTGATACAAAGTGCTTTACAGAGGACTAAAACATAAAAACAATTAAATATTTATTAAAAAAAAAAAACAATAAATAAATCAATACAGAAATAAGAAACCATAAAACCGAAATTGATCAAACCCCCAGGAGGTCCCAAAGGTCAGGGAGAAGAAATGTGTTTTAAGAGAAGATTTAAAAATTGATAATGAGGGGCCTGTGTCATGAAAAGGGGTAAGTCATTCCACAATCTCGAAGCTGCAACAGTAAATGCATGGTCCCATATGTACACACTGTCACAAACATGTTGTACAATACACCTGGATGTATAAAGAAGTCCTGTGGGTTTAAGCGTAGAGCAATCAGAGGACTAAAGTAAGAAAAGAATACGTTTCTGAGCATTTCATCAGATGAAAAAGCTAAGATCCTTTGTGTTTCTTGTCCAGACAGTGGCTTTATGCAAACGCCAGCAGGTCAAGAGCAGATTGTTCTACTTGACTGAACGGTACTCGAGTTCAGAGGGACTGCTGTCAATAGTAGCTACATTGTTGGGTAGATTTCACAACATGAGTAGTCTGATAACAGCATGACCAAGAATTTATACTAAGCAGTAAAACTTGCTGCTTGTAGGTGGCAGGGTAACAGCTATGAACCAATCAGAAAGCTTGGAGAATCTCAGAAGTAACCTGTATCAGAATACAAGAGGTCACCAGAGGCACAAACCTCAAGTGACAGCACTAACTCCTGACCTCGAGCGAAACTTCCCTCATTCCAAGTGTCATTTTGATTACGTGCTGGCAGCTGAGGTGCTTTACCACCATGACCTATTGGTTACCATGAGACATTTCTGCCAACCAGGCACAAATCTGATCTGGGCCTTTCAAATGTGCTCCCCCCATGACCTGGGCTTCATTGAGGACTTTACTAAAGCCTTCCATAGCACTATGCTCTCGGAGTTGGATGGTGTGCGGATTTACATGGCGACTCACCGAGGCATACATGACGAAGTTGTCCTGATGAAGACACCGAGTTCCGGGGAAGACACGGAAACAGTTCAGACTGCATGCAGCTTAGGGGAAGAAATTTCAACAAAAGAAAAGACACAAAACAACAAGGATTACAGTACAGACATCAATGAAAGGAAGGGACGATCTGAGCGACTTGATACACAGCATCAAAAAATGGAGGATGAGCAAGAGGAGTATATTGGAGGAAATGATAAAGAATATGGAAGATCTGGGAAATGGGAAGAGTCCCAGGAACACGGTGAACTGGAATTATCTCCTACAGGTAGCATAGATCACCTACTCACTTATTTGCTTAATCTGCTTAATCATACTAGGGTCGCTGGAAGGCTGGAGCCTATCTCAGCCAATATTTGGCGAAAGCGGGGTACACCCTGAACAGCTCGTCAGTCCATTGCAGGGCCAACACACTCACAAACATTCACACTCACACCTAAAAGCATGTTCTCCCAGTGCTTGTGTGGGCTTCCTCCGGGTACTCTGGTTTGCACTGACAGTCCAAAGACTTGCACATTAGACTAATTAGCTGTTCTAACTTGCCCATAGGAGTGAGTGTGAATGGCTGTGTGTGTGTTGGCCCTGCGATGGTCTGGCTAACTGTTCAGGGTGTACCCTGCCTTCATCCAGCGTCGGCTGAGATAGGCAGGTAATATAGATCACTCACTCACTTATTTGCTTAAACCGCTTAATCCTACTATTGGGAAGGCTGGAGCCTATCTCAGCCGACACTGGGTGAAGGCGGGGTACACCCTTAACAGCTCACCAGACCATTGGTGGGCCAAAACAGACACAACCATTCACATCCACACTCACACTTAGGGGAAATTTATAACAGCCTTTCAGCCTAATGTGCATGTCTTTGGACTGTGGGAGGAAACTGGAGAACCTGGAGGAAACCCATGCACGCACTGGAAGAACATGCAAACTCCAGACAAATAAGTCCTTACCGAGCATGGGACTCAAACCCAGGACCTTCTTGCTGTGTGGCGGGAGTGCTAACCACTACGCCATCCTAAAATAGACCAGTAGGGGCAATAGGCCAGTGTTGGCTGAGTGGTTAAGGCTCTGGGTTACTGATCCAAAGGATGGAGGTTGAAGCCCCTGTACCACCACGGTTGGGCCTTTAAGCAAGGTTCTTAACCCTCAGTTGTGTAAAAATTACAAATTTAAGTCACTCTGGATAAGGGTGTCTGCCAAATGCTGTAAATGTAAAAAGTCAGTTTTAAGGAGTTCGGTCAACGTCATTTTTCTTTCTCAGCTCAGGATGAAGAGTTGGAGTCAAATGAACAGGTACCTTGTCAGAGGATTTGGGAATCCAAGTATTCCATCCCTGGTAAAGAGATTCACTATTTTTTGGGTCACAAAATCATCATAGAAGAGTCGTTGGACTCGTACGGAGCCATGATTTGGCCTGCGGTGAGTATTCATTGAGAATGATTGACAGCTAGCAGCAGCAAGTAGCAGTCGACTACCTGGTGCCGACAATGTTAAAGATCTCTGGACATGTTACATTCTGCAGGCAGTCGCTCTGTGTAAATTTCTGGAAACACCAGGTGGGAGGCAGCAAATCGATCTGCTTGATAAAACAGTTCTGGAGATCGGAGCAGGAACCGGTCTACTCTCAATTGTCATCACCTTACTTGGTAGGTCTTACGTTTCTTGTAGTTATACTGCATGTCTACAAGAATGTATCAAAGGAATCTGTTTCCTGTTCATATTAAATTGTGTCCGTACTGTAGGTGGCAAATTAACAGCTACTGATCTGCCGGAAATTTTGAGCAATCTGAGATATAACCTCAATCGGAACACCAGGTGGCGGCGCAGACACGAACCTGGAGTGAAAGAATTGTCCTGGGGTTACGAGTTAGAAAAGACCTTCCCTCGATCCTTACATCACTACGACTATGTGTTGGCTGCTGATGTGGTTTACCATCACAACTTCCTAGATGAGCTTCTAGCCACCATGCATCATTTCTGCCAACCTGGAACAACTGTAATCTGGGCAAATAAGATCCGATATCCATCGGACCTGACTTTCTTACAGAACTTTGAGAACATTTTTCATACCACGCTGCTGACGGAGCTGGGGGACATAAGGATTTATAGAGCCACATACAAGGCTTCATAGAAAGAAGGACATTGTTACAAAGGCTGAATTTTAAAAACAACACATGTTGGGGATTTGAAGTGCTCTTTGCTGTTTGTAATGTGAATTGATGAAATGCTATGAAAGCTGAAGCCTTCCACTCGCTCCATCTGACCCCAGCACATCTGGTGAAACTGTGTACGCCTTGTCAGTTGCCTTTTATAGAATAACTCCAGCACCCTGCAGCAGACCCGTGTGACCCCCCAAGTTCTACATGCCTTGACGCCTACAGGAAAACCCTCACTGTTATTTCCTTGCTGGTGTAAAATTTGTTCCTTTTACAGCTCAGGCACCTTACACACAAAATGAGTGTGTCCATGATGTCCATGTGTTAGTGCACTTGATAAAACCTGATCATTTTTATAAAGTGAAGAAGACAGATCTGTGCAAGACTTCTCACTCACTCATTTGGCGAACCGCTTGATCCTACTAGGGTCAAGCCAACCTCAGCTGACCCGGGGCGAATACAGGGTGCACCTTGAACAACTCGCCAGGCCACAGCAGGGCGACATACACACCCAATCATTTACACTCACAACTAGGGGCAATTTAGAACAGCCACTTAGCTTAATGTGCATGTCTATGGAATGTGGGAGGAAAGCAGAGTACCCAGAGGAAATGCACACCGAGCCAGAGACTTGAACACGGGACCTTCTTTCGGTGAAGTGGACATGCTAACCACTGCACGTTCTAATAAAAGCTTTTTTTTATTTACAGTTCTACAGGGGTGGGCTGAAAAGTTCATAGCCTAAGTAGGAGTAATGCGAGGGCAGTGAAACTTAAGAAATTCTTCACTAAAGGAATCCAAAAATCTGCAACAATGATGGTAGAAGCGTGTAGACCACCGGGGAGACTATGCTGAAAATTAGACCATGTGACGTCAGACTCACCTATTGCATCATGGTCAGCCTATGAGCTTTTCAACCCACACTTGATACCACATTAAAGAGTAGCGGTATTGGTCATCCTTACAGCCTTATTTATGCCTATATGTAATACATTTTAGCAATATCGATGTTTATTTTAACATAAATGACCATAAAAAACACAAAACTGGGCATTTTTATGCTATAGACTACTGGCTGAGGCTGAACCAATGGTTAGCAGTCGTTTTTTTCCCTGGAAGTGACGTGAACTTGCTGAGCGGGGTTAAACAAGCAGCTCTATTCATTGAGCGACATTTTAGGTGATAAAAAACGTGATCAAGAAGCAACTTTTGAACTAGAGAGGGAGGAGTCTTGTGGAGACAGTGAGACGTCACATTCCAGTGACTCTGGAGATGAGAACGCTGTCAGAGACAAGCGTGACGGTAAATGCAAAATGGCTTACGCAGCTAACGTTTTGCCAACTTGGCTTTCCTGTCGTCAGTTGGTTTAGGAACAAAAAGAAATGTTTTGCACTGGCTGTTAATGTGCTGTGATGCACAGGGTCAGTGACGCCGCCCTGCCAATCCAACGAGGTCATGTTACTTCCAGGCCAGAACAGCCAATGAGGAAGGCAACATGTCTCTGAGCACACCCAGTGTCACAGCACTCGCACATACTTTTTTTTTTATTGACTTTCTTTATTGGAAGCATTTTCACAGGCTTCAGCATGACAGTACAGATGTGAAAAGGAAAA
>JAOUQZ010000026.1:3492747-3513261 GCA_028564935.1 Neosilurus hyrtlii
TAGCTTATAGAAGAATGTAGTTACTCATGAAATTGCCCCCCCCCCCCCTGTTGTTTGTAATGAAAAAATCAGTTTGAATCGAGAATCGATTCTGAATCAAAATGTCACCCCAAAAATCGGAATAGAATTGAATCGTGAGCGGTTGTTAGATTCACATCCCTACAAGATTTAATACATTTTTTCTTTATATTTTAACTATGACAAAAACAGCTCAGGTCAGCGTCCTCAGAAAAGAGCTAAGTGCTGAGTAGCTAAGGGGGTGATCACAACAGAGGTGCAATAGAAACTTGACTGATGTGAATTGATTTTTTTGCAATTACTTTGGGAATTTTTAAATTCCCATCAAGATGTTTTGTGACTCAATACAAAAGCGAATATTTTTGGGCTTAAAAACGTATATCGCGCACAAGTTGCAAGAAAGCCGTGCGTCAACTTTTGGCACTCATTTGCGAGTAAATTTGCAATTGGTTTGGCGAAAAAAGTGAATTTTTTTGTCGTAAATCAGTCGCGTTTTGTTCGCTTTTCATTATCAAACCATTCGCTTTTTATTTGCACATTATTAGCGCGAACTAACACAAATAAAATACGAATAATGACAAAACATACAGATTACACAAAAACTACATTTGCGAGCAAAACACAACTTCATGACCTTCTCTTGCCTTGTTTTGCAACACCTGCGCAAAGGTTTCGAACAAGATGAGTTCACGTGCAAGGCGAGCAAAATGAGACGCCGAAAATGTTGTGCGACAAATTTGAGAATGAAAGGTGACAGACCCAAATTGCCTTCCGAATTGCTTTTCTATCACACCTCTAGTGTGATCACCCCCTGCCAAAGTCTTAACTCTTTCAAGTTTTAGTACATACTACACAGAAACATAAGAAAAAACAAACTGGAACAAGATTTTTATGGTCCTTTTTTTTCCATTTTGAAGCATGACACTAAGCCCCAAGTGACCAAAATACACTACAAGTTTCTCATTTTGATTCAATCATAATCCGAAAATAATAATATTTTTAATCCCCAGATAGCGTGCTACAGGTATTTTCTATCAATTTATAGTCAAGCTGCTCCTTAAGTCGAATTCTGACCTCCAGGTGATGCCATCATGCCATGCTACACAGTCATACACCGGCCCCGGGTCACTGTACTTCTTCTCCATGGTGGCTAAAAGTTCACTGTGGCTCTGTAATTCTTCCTTCTGCAGCTTCTCCACCTGACAACCAAAACACACTTCAGGTTAAATTATAGAACTCTTACAGCAATGCAGAACAACAAATAACATTATTCCAGTTCCAGATGAATAATAAAACCGTTCCTGATTAGATCACGCATCAGTACCGATCAGGAAAACTATGAGTCATGAAACCGAGTTATGATTTAGTCATTAAATTCCCATTAGTCCCTTCGCAGTGACTTCAGTAACAATGTTCGCGATGCTCAGAGTGCACACCAACCAACCTGCGAGGGGTTTGGATGCGCCAGGTCAAACTCCTCCGTCTTCCGACTGGCCTCGGCGAGAGCTGCTCTGTGTGCCGGATCCCACATCTTCTCCTTACGATCTTTCTGGTTTACACACACACACACACACACACACACTTTCCAATCAGATCTTATTCTGTCACTTTAAGCTGACATTTTATTGTTATCTTTCGTGTGAGCTACGCGGAAGGTACTGTGACAAGCCAATTTTCGTTCTGCAGGAAAATGTGTGCGCGTTTGTTGCGTCAGCTATTTGTTGTTTATGTTATTATTACCAGACATTTGAAAGTGTACTAAAGTAAAGTAATATCACAATATTCATTACATTTACATAGACAGGCACTTCCCAATAGGATCTAATCAGATAATTACAAGTTCAACTTCGTCTTCAGATTGATTTTTAAAAATTTTTTTGGTTCTCATTGCCTACAGTATCATTGTTCAATACATTTTCACCAAAAAATTATAGAGAAGTAATTTTTACTTTATATTAGGAGCCCTTTTAGACAAAAGTGGTGGTATATAATCTTCACTGCACTCTACTGTATGTATGTGTGTATATAACTACACCGCCTAGTAGATATAACAGTGGCATATCGATAAGGTGCGCAACTATCAACTTGGAAATCGCAGGTTGGAATCCAGGCTGATGTCGCAGCCATCCACGGCCAGGAGTGTATGGGAGCTAACTGACCGAGCTCTCAAAGAAAAAGCAAACAAAGAAAAAGAAATAACTGCCAAGTTTGATGAAAAAAATCTCTACATACTGATGACTATATACTCTGCTTTATATGCTAGGGGTATAAATATATTTGGGTTTTTTTGCTTTTTTTTTTGGGGGGGGGGGGGGGGGGTAAGTTGAGGAAATGCTCGATTAAAAACCTTTGATTCCCCTTTTGCAGAAATTACATTTGAACACACTCATCGGTTACTGACAGACGGAAGGACATACTGAGTACTATCTCGAGTTATATGCCGGCGGGAAAAAAAAAAAGAAAGCATCTAAAAGAGTAAAACTATCGACTGTTTTATCTTCATTCCACTCTGGCATAAAGATTAATGAACAGAGTCTCCGCCAACTACTCTTCATTAATACCATTAAACACTAACGAGTAACATTTTTCAAATCTACACATGAACTACTGTTAGTAGAAATGCTGATGTGTAACCAACAAGTACATCAGGAACTTGCCTGTATCCTCTCTTTGAGAGGTTTGGGAAAAAACTCATAACCGTTCTTCACACCAATGTGATATTTTCCTGATGGGTTCACCCAGGCAGGAGGGATCTGCCAAAAGAACAAAACTGAAAGTGAGTTCAACATGTTACATCCTCGGTGTGTGTGATGCAGATACAGATACTCCGGTGATTGAGTTACAGCGTGACGAGTACAAGGTGAGAAGCTTAAATGTTAAAGAAATTTGAGGAGTAGACATGACATTAAGTATACATTAACACCGACAGACACAGACCTTGAGTGTGCGTCCAGAAAGTCCAACCACTTCTCCGTCTTTCGGTTCCACCACGGTGGACATGTTGACATCTCCACTGCCTGTCGTGTCGATGATGTCCACGATCTTAGGCTTGCCCTCTGTGGTAGTCTAAATGAGACAGGATTATATGAAAATAATTAACTTTCACACTCACTCACTCTCCGAACCCCTTACATCACGGGCAGCTGGAGCCTATTTCATCCGACCACTGCAGCGTAAAAACACATACACACACAAAAAAAAAATAAAAATCACACTCAGCCTAATGTACATGTCTCTGGACTGTGCAAGAAAACCAGAGTACCCAGAGGAAACCTACGCAAGCACAGGGAGAACATGCAAACTCCACACAGAGACACCCAGGCCCAGGACTCAATCTCAGGACCTTCTTGCTGTGAGGCAGACATGCTAATCACTACGGCACTATGCCACCCTATGAACACTTAAAGAACAACAAATAAACAAATCATGTGATCATGTGATAATGTTTCATTTTCAAGGGCACAAGTTTCTCATATACAGATTTAAGCACTGCCTAAAGGCGGACTTCCCGATAGGTATCTCTACTGTACGGCGACTCTTTTAAGGGCTGAATCAATTTCAGACCAGGAGGAAATGAATGACTACATCTCCCCTGCATTTCCCAGCTAGGCTCTGGAGCGAAAGAAGGAAAGGTTGACACTGGGTTTTCTTTTCACCGCCTTTCACTCTCTCGATTTCCGCGATCACCTGGCTCTTTAGTTTAATGATTCGTGTATCGCGTTCATGTTCCACGTTGCCGATGGTGTGTTTTTTTTCATTCGGGGCGAGTCGGCACTGCGAGCAGTGCTGTATGAGACTCTATTTTTTGGGTTTCGTTTCCGTTATTGCATGTGCTGTATATGACAGCCAACCAGAATCAGGTCAGTGGCGGGGTATGAACACAGGACAAGCACTGAAAATACGTTCTATGCCCATGGGGCTCCGCTATGAACAGTCGTTTCCTCTCATCAGCCTCACTTTTTAAGGCTGGCCGCCCGTAACGAAGCACTGACACTGGAGACTCCTTCCGTGGCACCCATGCTGTCAGCGGTTGTGATTGGTAAGCTGGTACAGTCTGTTGAGGACGGTCTTGTTCAGAGGTTAAGTGGACTCAGTGCGGTGCTTTCCTGTGAGCTCAAGTTACCCCGTCTTACAATTTTCTGAAAGAATATGCTTGTTTCGTCCCACGCCGTCTCACGGTGACGGGTCACAGGGACTCTTTAATAGAAGAATAGGCTAATAATATACTTTGGCTTTGTAAATATCTGACTAACACCTCCATAAACCAGCTGAATCATATCTGAGACAATAAAAAGCCCCTGAAGAAAGTCCTGACAGTTGGCTGAAATCTGGCAACAGATGCATTGCTCCTGTTTCAGCTGTGTGAGGTAAACTGTAAATATAACTAGAATGCTTTTCCATTTTATTTCAACTGTGATTTTTTTTTTTAATATCCATGCCTACTCATTTAAATGGAGAAAACTATCTGTTGGGGTTAAAAAAAAAACCCTAAACCTGCAAACTTCAATGGTTTTCTTGGTCGTTTGCATCACTACTCGGTTAAACAAGCTTTTAATAAAAGTAGGGGACAAAATACAGTGAACCTTTAGTCCAAAGTAGGTTTTGAATTACTCTAAATCAATCATTAATTAATTTATTAAAAAAAAAAAAACAGGAGGCTGAAGAGAGAAAGTCACCCTGGCTGCTGAAGCTGAGATTAGCTAGCCGGTTAGCATGCCGGTTCACATCACTAAGAATGATACAGCTTGTTGTTTTCTCATATAGAGACATATATTAGAAAGCCTTGTACACACGTAGGGTATGTAATTAAACTAATAAAGTCTTCCCAGTGAAACACAGGGGTGTATTGTGGAAAGAAGACTGACACAAAGCTTCACACACAAAGCAAATGAATTGAGCTCTCCAACTTAGCTTCAAGCCGCGGCCTACTCATCCGCTAAAGCCGCGCTCTCGAGTTACCTGCATGCCCGGCGCCCCCGGGTCCACCCCGGTGTCCAGGATGGCAATAAGCACCCCCCGTCCATCGTACTCGGGAAACCTGGTGAGGAATGAAGCAGCGCCGGTCTCTTTTTTCGGCAGCAGCCCATGTAAAGGAAAGGAATCTTCAACAGAACGAGTAGCCATGGCCCGACCACAAAGGATAAATGAAAACAAACACTACAGCAGCCGGAGATAACAGCCAGTGATTCGGGATGGGTGGATTTTTAAAGCAACAGCAGCTTGACAACTGTTCATTAGAGCTCGTTGGGAATACCCGTCTCAGCCCTACACTAGTGCCCTCTGTCAGGCGTGAAGTGCGCCCTACCTAGTGCACTATGTATCCGAACAGGAGTCGATCAACACCCAGCCTTAGTTTTATAAGACAGAACAAAGCAGATGGCACTCAGGTATCAGTCAGTACCCACAAAACGCATGACGTTTTGGTGACGTCAGGGTTTAGTTACGTCACGAACGACGCGTTGTTTTTTTTTTGCATTTTTGCTATTCCCTTACAGTCTATTTCTCACTTTATATTTATCTTTATTTGCCTAATCTCTGAGTCAAATTCTCTGTTTGTGTTCACCAACTTAACCAGTAAAGCTGATTCTGATTCTGATTATAACCTGTTGCAATAAATAAAGATCAACTGCTTATATAAATAACTAAAAATACAAAACAACACAATATATTGATATTACCCATACATGCAATCATACACGCACACTCCGTGCCCTCTACAAGAAGGGCCAGAGCCGTCTCTATTTTTTGAGGCAGCTAAGGTTGTTCAACATCTCCTGGACACTGCTCAGGATGTTTTATGAGTCTGTTGTGGCCAGTGCCATCCTTTACGCTGTTGCATGCTGGGGCAGCGAGCTGAAGATTGCAGATGACAACAGACTGAACAAACAGATCCACAAGTCCAGTAAGGTTGAAGAGATGGAGCTGGATTAACTGAAGGTAGTGTTGGAAAGAGAAATGTCATCCAAGATAAGGGCAATACTGGACAATACTTCACAACCTGCTGACCAGTCACAAAAGCACGTTCATTGCACCACTGAACGACACAGGAAATCATTCCTACCTGTGGCCATTAGACTGTACAACTTCTCCATTTACAGTCACTCTCACACCGAGGGATGATTTGGAACAGCCACTTAGCCTACTGTGTATGTTTCTGGACTGTGGGAGGAAACTCAGAGTGCCTAGAGGAACCTCATGCAAGCACGGGGAGAACTTGCAAACTCCACACAGAAATGTCCGAGCCCGGGAATGGAACCCAGGTCCTCTTGCTGTGAGGTGGACGTGCTATTCACTACGCCACCGTGCCGCCACTTATATAAATATTGCAAGTTTTAATTTTATACTTTTGATCTTTGACTGTGCATTTTTTGAACTGTGGGAGGAAGCCTGCTATGTATTACTATACCATATTGTAAGACTAAATATTATTATATGCTACTATATGTTCATTAATTTATTCATTCATTTTTTGAACAGCTTATGCTATTTTATATTATTACTGGGTTGGCTTTGTCCGTCTCACAGCATGAAGGTCCTGGAGTTCAACTACTAGAGTCGTACTCTCGTACGTAGAGACTGTAACCTACCTCAGCAATCACCAGGCGAAGGCGGGTTACACCCTGAACAGCTCGCCAGCCCATCACAGGACCAACACGCACACAACTATTCACATTCATGCTGACATCTAGGGGCAATTTTAACAGCCAATTAACCTAATGTGCATATCTCTGGACTGTGGAAGGAAACCGAAGTACCATGAGGGAAACCCTCACAAGCATGGGGAAAACCTGCAAACTCCACACAGAAATGGCTTTGTCAAGCCCGGGACTCAGGAACTTCTTGCTGTGAGGTGGATATGCTAATCACTAGCCACCATTTTTTGTGGAAATCAATTACAGAACCCCAGGAGGTGAAAAGAAGGTGTTTTCCAGGCATTTCACTATAGATAATTTTGACAAGCTGCAAAGTAAGAATCTCGTTTCTTCTGCAGGTCAAAAACAAGTTTCAAGCACAGGCCAGAAACACTAATGGATCAGGATGATCAGGGCAGAGGGGATGACATGGTTCAATAAGCATGAAATGAGAGTCTGTCAAACTGACATGAAAACGATAGCAGTGAAACAACTAAAGAATTCAAATGAAAAAGAGAAAAAAGAGTGGAGTACACAGGACACTTTGCAAGCAAATGAAGTGAGGTGGGAGGTAAAGAGGAAGATGATGACAGATGTAAATTGAACAAACTACAAGAGAGATTCGAGCTATAATAGAGAAAGCAGACAAGACAAGTCAAGCGACTAGCAACAACTGACAAGAAAGACAAACAGGAGACAGCCAACAAAGGACAAGGCAAAGTTTACAAAGTAAATTAGCAGGAAACAAATTGGTACAAGGTTGACATCAACACCAAGAAAGGGAAGTTACTACTACTGCCAAAGTATAAAGGTGTACATCAGGCAGAACATTACAAAGAAATATTAAAGGAGCACATTCACTTCCCAGGTATATTAAAAAATATGAAATATAGTGATATCTCTTGGCAATTAAATTGAATTGGACCCAATGTTTTTCTGAAACCATTTGCTTCCTCCTGTACGCGAGTGCATATCATCCCTACATGCCCCATGATATTAGTAAACACCACCATCTTCTATTTCCTTTCCACCTGATGTTAGATTTCCCTGCTTTCTACAAATCAGTTTTGTGCTGCCAAGTTATTGCACAAACGCATGATCATTCCTCTGATCACGCAGTCTTGTTCAACATTTCTGAACCGCCTAATCCTAAATAGGGTCCCGGGGAGAGAGCAGAGTACACCACGGACAGCTCGCCAGGCCATCGCAGGGCAGAAACACGCTGACGGCAATGCAGCCTACTCTTGAGGAAAATTACATGCCTCTTACCACAGACAGTGAACTACATGGCTAGCCTTTGATAACCCAGTAGGCTGCACTGGGGGGACAGCAGAGACAACCCACTGATAGTGGGGCCTGAACCACTGACCTTGGGATCAGTAATCCAGTACCCTGCCACTGGACCACCACGCAGTCTTGTTACTGTTGTTAATTTAAACAGACACAGAACCAAGACAAGATGTAAAACAGGTGAATAACAGGTACTAAGGCTGTGAGCTGGGGTGATTTTTTCCCAGCAAAACTTTATATTCATCCAAAATGAAGTGATAGTGGAAAATAAAACACATCGGCTGTTTGATAGTGAATTGTTCTTGCACTTTAAAACAGACCAGCATCCAGATAAGAAGCTGATGTTGCAGAATCAGAAGCAGACTGCCAGGCTTTAGTGAGATTTTTGCAGCAGTGGAATCTTTAAAATATGCTACATGTTACAACTTAAATGCAGATCCAGAACCTGCAGCCCAAATGCTGCAGCCATAGTTTACTGGCATTTGGGAAAGGAAGAAAGTACCAAAGGACTGGTCAATAGGCATTATAGTCAAGACACCAAATAATGTGGGGCTGGTGGTGTAGTGGTTTGGGTGCTGAGGTCATGAGAAGGTGTGGGCTTGAATCCCCGTTAGATCGTGCTAAGACCCCTGGGAAAGCTCTTAACCATAAGTGTGCCTCTGTCCACCCAGCAGTATAAATGGGTACCAGTACAAATAGTGGAAAGGTAACCTGTGATGGACCAGCGTGGAGTTGTTTCACACTATGGAACCCAGGATCAGCTCCGGCAAAGGGTGAGCCACTAGGCTCGGGTGTAAAATCTTTACCTTACCAAATAAGGGCAGTGGTGGGTCAGTGGTTAAGGCTCTGGGTTACTGATCCAAAGCTTCAAGACTCAGTACCACCAAGCTGCCACTATTGGGTCCTTGAGCAAGGCCCTTAACCCTCAGTTGCTCATTTGTATAAAACTGATGAATGTAAGTGACTCTGTATAGGGGTGTCTGCCAAATTCCGTAAATGTAAATTATGGAAATCTCAACGACTCCAACAACTGGCTCATTCATTTGCCAGAATTGGGCCACATGGAGACTGGATCCTACCTCAGTTGACTCATTCATTCATTTTTTACTACATAACTAGGGCACAGGGAAACTCAGAAATTCCTCGGCTGACTCATTCAATCATTTGTTGAACTAGGGACACAGGGAGGCTGGACCCTATCTCAGTCGACTCATTCATTCATTTCTCAAAATTGGATCACAGGGAGGCTGAAGCCTATCTCAGCTGACTCACTCATTCATTTGCTGAACTAGGGCCACAGGGAGGCTGAAACCTATCTCAGCCGACTCATTCATTTATTTGCTGAACTAGGGTCACAGGGAGGCTGGACCCTATCTCAGCCGACTCATTCATTCATTTGCTGAACTAGGGTCACAGGCAGGGCCGCCTTAACGTAATGGTAGGCCCTGGGGCTGAGAGGTTTTGTAGGCCCTACGCCATCATTCCAATCTACATCACAAAATGCATCAGTTTCTTTCACGACATACAACTGTGAGTCTTCCGTCTTTAGACAGAAAACACCAGCATACTTTTATTAATTTCTTACACGAACACAAAAGGCACTGTGTATAACAGTAGGTAACCTACTGATGGTGAATAACAAAGCCATTCTCTATTTACATACTCCCTGTTACTCAGTTTGCAGTGGAAATATGTTTTTGAGAAAAATCTTCGCTGGTGTTTGTATATGCGCTCCGATGCACGGAGGTTGGCATTTTATTTTGACGTTTTCAGTCCCATTTTCGCCCAATAAGTGCTCGCCTGCCGGTCAATTTGGTTTCACCAGCGGCCTGGGTCACTGCTGTAAGGGCCATCGCCGAACTCGTCTCCTCCTCCTCCCTGATGACTGAGTGTCTCCTCCTCCTCCTCTATCTTCTCCCCCTTCACTATTTCTTCCTCATCCTCCACTCGCCTTCTCTTTTTTCCTCTCCTGTTACCTGTACCTGCGTGACTCCCGCCTCGTCCGCTGCCTCCGGCGAGTGAGTTGCGGAGCATTTTGTGGGTCCGATACCATCCGTTTCAGGTCGTTTAAAGAATCCTGTTAGCTTTGGGATGCTCTTCAGAAATTCATTTTTTCGAGATTCTTTCTTTCGAACCACCTTTCTTTTGTGAGCACCGCTCTCAAATTTCTTTTTCCCCGTCATTTTTCAGCTGTCACTCAACTGTCACTCAAGGGGGAAAGCTTGGTAGGCATAGCAACAGTAACCAAGGGGAGAGAGGCGGGTCTTAGCAAAGGGTTAATTTGGATCAATCAGCAGCTACGAACGTGAAGTATAAAATGATTGACAGAAAACTTGACAAGTAACAAAACAATGCGACTTTTCCAGCTCAACGATTGGCCCCTGAACTTGGTAGGCCCCTGGGCTTCAGCCCAGGTAAGTCTGTGCATTAAAGCGGCTGTGGTCACAGGGAGGCTGAAACCTATCTCAGCCGACTCAGTCATTCATTTGCTGAACTAGGGTCACAGGGATGCTGGACCCTATCTTAGCCGACTCAATCATTCATTTGCTGAACTAGAGCCACAGGGAGGCTGAAACCTATCTCAGCCGACTCATTAATTCGTCAAAATAGGATCACAGGGAGGCTAGAACCTCCCTCAGACGACTCGTTCGTTCATTTGGGAAACTAGGGTCACAGGGAGGCTGGAGAAGGGCCCTAATAAAGGATAAAGTGGTTCAGAAGATGAGATGAGATCATGAGTAGTTCCCCTGTTGTATATTATGCTTGACAACCTGAAAGAATGCACCACAGTGTCAGGTTTATAATTCTAGTGACCAGCAGATGGAGACATAATGACAGTTACAGATTAGCTGCCTTTAGTCCATCTCAGATGAGACTCAGGGATCTCCAACATTCATTTACTCTTACAGAGCAGCCACAATGCTTGTGTGTGTGATACTGGGCCTTTTCGATTTAATATTAACAATAACGAATTCTACGGTACATCAGTGACGCAGCATTACCAACAAATAATCTTATTTACATATTTTATAATCTTCAAAGAGTCATTTTGATATTTTGGGGTTTTAGCAATGTTCATGTTTCTTGTGTCCGATGTAAACCCTGTATGAACTTGTTATAAAGTTCTAGTTGTTTTATTCAAGAGACAAAATCAGATTAAATCAGCACTCCTGCGTCCATCTACATTAATTCGTTCAACCCATTCACCAAACCGCTTAATACTACTAGGGTTGTGGGGAGGCTGGAGCCTATCTCAGCCGACTCTGAACAGTTCGCCAGACCATCACAGGGCGAACACACGCAACCATTCACACTTACAATGTGAGAGATAACAGGCACAGGAGAACGTACAGGAGAAATATACTGGATATGAGAGAGAGAGAGAGAGAGAGAGAGAGAGAGAGAGAGAGAGAGAGAGAACCAGAACTTGCCTAAGAAAATAACTGTGTTATAAAAATACAATAACTGTCTTGTTACACTGATTGTGATGGAAGAATAATAAAAAGCAATAAAGCTGCGCTGAAAGGAAAGCCGTAGCTGAATAGGAGTCAAGCAGAGGAATATTTGGGATTTTTACACAGACAGTTACTGTAACTTTTTATTGCTTTCTTTTATCACCAGCATGTTGAATCATTAGGATATGACCTACCACCACTTTTTCTAAAAGGGCAACTAATAAAAAGAAGTAAAAAATTACTTCTCTGTAATTTTTGGTGAAAATGTATTGAACAATGCTATTGTAGGCAATGAGAATTAAATAAAAAAATAAAGCACACTTATACAACTTAAAAAAATGAATATAAATCAGAAACCAAGTACTATTCAAGTATTTATTTCATGTAATATTGGGAGAATAAGTAAACACACAAACAACAATATAGAGTAATAACAATAGAATAATTTGAGAAAAAGTTTATATTTATTGTGGCCACTCTTTACTTTGATTACAGCATTTAACCTTTCAGGTATAGTGTTCACATATTTTTTAATTCCTTCACTAGCTAAACCATTCCATATAGTTTGAAGTTCATTCATGCTATGCAAAAGTAAAAAAAAAAATACAATTTGTGACACCTTTAAATTTTTCTGAAAAATTGGTATTTTCAGTGCTTTGTTTATTAGCCATATATATTATTTATATATATATATATATATATATATATTTGCTACAATATTATATATTTAGTTATAAACAAGGCCATTTAATTATTTTTTTGTAATAAAAAAAAGTGTGTCTTAAAAGTGAAAGCAGTTTTGGTGACAAGACTTTTGTCCAAGCAAAAATGGGACGTTACCCAATGATAATGTTTATATTCAAGAAGCTGTAAAGTTCAGAAGCAATTTCTTTCCAATAATGCTGCTTGAGGGTTATTTTAAGTCATAGTTGATTAAAATCTGGTAATAGGTTGGTGAGATATGGGCTTTTATACCAGAATGTCCACATGTGCAACAAGACTTTTGTCAATGTGTGTGTGTGTGTGTGTGTGTATGTGTGTGTGTGTGTGTGTGTGTGTGTGTGTGTGTGAGTGTGTGTGTGTTTAATTGATGAGAAGCTATTTTTAGGCTCTCATCCTTTTGTTGCTCACACCATTAGCCAGTCAATATCTATCCAATTGTTTGTTACTGGAAAAGAGTGTCCTATGTGACACACACACACACATATATACACAGTTTCCATAACTTCAGGTGACAATACATAAACTTACATTCATTCATAACCCTAATGCTAACCATAAAACATGTCTTCACCTTCAAATATATTGATTATGTAACAGGGATTTCTGTTTTGTCTTCATAAGGCAGACGAGTCCCCATAATGTGACTGTGTAAAAAAGATTTTGGTCCCCACAACATGATGAGTACTCGGAACATACACACACACACACACACACACACACACACACACACACACACACACAGCACATCTAAATAAGTCCTATATGCTGTCTTTATACATGTTATGGATGAGGGCATGTGCATGCTTACGCCCCTCCCTGGCTGGTGGTAGTCGGATGTCATAAGGAAAATAAGGAGATAAAATGGCAAAGAAAAAAAATTGCCGACTGTCAACACAGACACTGACGATGCAAGCAGTGAAAAATGACTGCGCAAGATCGTTCCTTTGGACACGTGGTGTTATTACTGTTATTGGAATTAGAGAAACAAGATGTAAAACAGATGAACAAGAGATACTAAGTCTGTAAGCTGGGGTGGTTTTGTCAGGAAACGTTTGAATTCAGACAAAATGATACATAAAGGAGGATAAAACACATCAGATATTTACCAGTGAATGTGCACCTTGAAAATAAGTAAGCTCTTAGCAGTGCAGAATTGTAAAAGTATAAAAGTAAAAGTAATTGTATATGCCAGGTGATTAGTCCATAATTAATGCCCTTCTCAACATTATCATCAGTTTTACAGTATGGCCACCCCAGATCATAAAAACAAACTTGTTGATGGCACCCACTAAAATAACTCATCACGTCAATTGAATCGTTGGCTTAAAGGTTGTGTCATATGATGTGAAGACCAAAGCACCCCTAATTTTACACCCCTTATTGTCACTTCATACCTATGTCTTTTACATATTCTGCTCATGACTGTGTGGGCCTCGTCAGAGTGAAAATGCCCTCATGTGTTGCTGAAGAGTCATTTGACTCATTATAAGAGAGGTTTAATCATAGATGTGGTCCCTGTGCGGTGTAGGAAAATAGTTGAGGTAGACCACAATTGTCAAAGATTTAATAAATGATATCAATCAAAAGCTGATTACAGTCCTTAAAATAAAATGAAAGGAAAGTCTTTCAAACATCCAAATATGCATATTTTCATCATCAGGTGGTCTTGCAATACGCTAAAATCTGTTCAACTGTTTGCACTAGCCTGTTTGATAAGGTCACCATTTGGATCCCCTTTCACTCTCACAAGTGCGTGCATTCGCGAGAAAAGTTCGTGGACACTTCAGTTCCATTAAGTCAAGATAACGGCAAAAATAGCAGTGTGCAGGTATTAAACTAACAATATCAGCTATAAACTAGTGAACGTCTGAGTAAAATAAAACTATCTGCACATAATACTACATTATGTTTACATACATGAGACCAGCATCTACTCATTTTCATCAACCTATGGTATATAGCCCAGTGCATTTAAATGCACAATACCTCCATGTTCACAGCTTCTTCTTCGTGAGTCATGTGACACTTTTTGCAATACAATGGTACCCTATTGTGTAAGGATTTATTACTTTTTTTTCTTCATGAAAAAGATTGTAATAACAATAGCAAGTTGTTTGGATTGAATTCCCTTTACGGGCTTAAACACTTTAGTGAATAAAACTATCACCTTGAAACCATCCATCCATGCATTATCTGTTTCGCTTATCCATCACAATCATGAATGAAGCTGGAGCCAGTCCCAGCTGACTGTGGACTAGAGGCGGGGTCCAGCGTAAACAGGTGTCCAGCCTATTGCACACCCTGAAACAGTAAAATATATTTATATTGAAATATTTCTTATGTAATTCTTGTGATTAACAATGACAAGCAGTAGGAGTAACAGTCAAGAACATTTTTTCGCACCATCTTGCAAACTCAGCTACGGTAATGATCTCTGATATACAAGCCCCGTGGTGGCGACGGTAGTATGGGCATGAAAGCTGAAGGTTTGCAGCCTCATCTGTTTGAGCAGAGTGTGTACAGATGAGAAGGTGAGGGAGCTGGACAGACTACAGGACTACAGAACTGCTGCGTTGCATTATATGGGAAGTGCAGGTACAGAAGCTGAACAGTTTTGGGGCAGTGTAGCAAATCATTTACCATAGTAAAAATAGACCATGCTGATTAGAGTAGGCGGCACAATTGCATAGTGGTTAGCATGTCCGCCTCACAGCAAGGAGCTCCTGGGCTTCGTTTGCATGTTCTTCCTGTGCCTGTGTAGGTTTCCTCTGGGTACTCTGGTTTCACCCCAGTCCAAAGATATTAGACTAACTGGCTGTTTCAAATTGTCTCTAGGTGTGAGTGTGTTGCCCTGTGATGAACTGATTCAGGGTGTGCAATATCTTTGACCAGAGTTGGCTGAGATAGGCTCCAGCCTTTTCATGAAACTAAACAAATTAAGTTTGGCAAATGAATGAACCAATAAATAAATGAAGATTACATGCTAACTATAAATGATTTATAATAAATCTCAATTTGATATACATCCCTTAATCCCCCCTATCTAGGGGATAGCAGGCAACTATTAGAAGAGTTATGAAGCAAATTTAAGTGTACACATGTACAGCAGACCCACGCTTTAGACCTGCTGAGGTAAGAAAAAAAAAACATATAGTCCCGCACAGTAACACACCCGTGGTGGTTCACCACAGGGCGGATCCACGGCCACTTTGACTAAAATAGCAGCATGAAACAACAGACCTTATAGACCCCAGTATGAGTCATCATCCTCATCGTCGACTTTAATACCCTTTCTCTGGATTTGCATGTGGCTTCCGTTGAGGATGTGTTTGATGTACGGCACAGTGACCTGGACCAGGAAACTGTAGCACATGAACATGAATGAGCTCCCTGTACTTGAGGCATGTTTTTTTTTTTTTTTTAATTCTGAAAGCAGTTATCTCCTCACAGTAGGAGTAGGGCGATGTTGACTGCCAATTTTGCAACAGTAAATTAGCTTTGGCGCTATTTTAAAAGAGTCAAGTGGCAATCCTTGCTTCTGTGGATAATAGCAGCAAGTAGGTCAACTGTCAGCACTTGCAGCGGCACTAAAATGACCTGTATGCTTGCACAGGCATAGAAAAGGCCTGATTTTAGAAACTCTAATATAAACCACTGTGGGAAAGTGCTCTGTGGTCTGATGAGCAGCAACTGATCTTATAAATTAAAGGAGGGATAAGATGTTTCTTCCACTTTTTCCACCTGTAAACATTGTTAAAGTTTGGAATACCCTTATTAGATAATGGCAGAGTGTTAAATAACAAGGTTATTAAGTTTTATGTTGGGGGGGCGGCACACTAGTGCGTCACGGCGTGCTTCGCTTTTTGATTCCGCCTCCTGCACAGTTCAATTCAGTTCTATTCAGTTTTAATCGTGTAGCGCTTTGCATAGCAGGTTTAAATAGTAAAACAAAATTTAAAAAGTAATTTAAACATTGAAAAATTTTATCTACAAGCCCTACATATCCCCAATGAGCAAGCCCACGGCAACGGTGGCAGGGAAAAACTCCCTCAGTTGACACGAGGAAGAAACCTTGAGGGGAACCAGACTCAAAAGGGAAACCCAGCCTCATTTGAGTGAAATCACATAAATGTATGAATCATTTAAGAGAAACTTCAATACAGTCCAACATGTAGTCTGGTTGGTTATACCACAACTGTAAATCATTTTAGCAAAAGAGTTTATATCAATTGCAGTGAAAAGTCACATCTAGGTCCATATGGATCATCACCAGCAAGATTCCAAGATGAGAACTCCAGCCAGCATCAGCACACCAGGACAGACAACATGACTCAGGAAGCAGAAGGATCAGGAGGATCAGGATCACCGGCATCATAGAAGCAGCATGTCTACCTCAGCAAAAACAAAGAGAGAGTTAGAGAAAGAGAGAGGTGGTTAGGCATGCTCATAACAGTGTAGTGGTAAAAGAAGAGTTTATTAGTGCTGAGTGCACAGTGTATCTCTGTTCATCCTGGTCTGCATTCCAGCACACTGAGGATGGAGCTTTAGGGTGACCAATCAGAGCAGACAAGGCACAGAGAGCAGAAACATCATAAATGCGAGGAGGAAGCCAAACAGACCATCCAGTGTACACATTTAAAATCAGCATCTTAGAAGAAGTTTGTGAAAGCAGCTTCCTGAAGAGCTGTAGAGTGTTTGGGATTGGGAATTGTACTTTGGTGCTCCACTAGTGTCCGAAATGAGACATAAAAGTCTGAAAATTGGTAAAACATTCAACCTTTAAACTTTTTGGTCTATAAGCATGATGGTTGGGAGAAACACCCTTTGGAACATCATATGCACAGTGAAGCATGGCGATGTTAGCATAATGGCATGGGGAAGCCTTTCTTCAACAGGAAGTGAGAACAAGATGTACTCTATGCTTATTTAATACAGGAAAAGCCTCAAGACTGCAGGAAACCTCAGACTGGAGGAGAAAAATTTAACTTCCCTACAAAGGGGTTCAAAACCAGAACCTGACAAAACTTTAGCAAGAAGTTTCAGAAGATGAAGAAGTATGAAGGGAGAACACATCCAACATTATATGTATGAGCAACTCAAATGGTACAATACCAGTTAAATCCATTTTAATTATAATAGTACAAAATGTGGGAATGTTCTAGGGGTGACTACTCCTGCAAGGCTTCAAAAACACATTTATAGCTTGACTGCTATACTGAAGATGAGCAGGAATGCAGATTTTTCGGTTTTTATAACATAATTTCTATGGGAATTAGAGAAACTGAGAGATGCTTTAGGGTGCTAGAGGGAGTATAACAAAGCATACAGCATTTCAATTGCCCCTAGGTGTAAGTGTGAGTGGTTGTATGTGTGTTGGCCCTTTAGTGGTCTAGTGAGATGTTCACTGAGTACCCTGCCTTCACATAGAGTCGGCTGACATGGGTTCCAGCCTCCCTGTGACCCTAATTAGGATTAAGCGAAAATGAATAAATGAATGAATGTTTTACCCTAAAAAGTTTTTGTTCAGCCTGCATGAAACTTTTAAGTTTATTGATGATTTATGTTAAGCTGAGCTGAATTTGTCTTCTGAAGTGCAATTAATTACAAATTTTAATGCAGCCCAGACACTTACTTCATTAAGGTAAAACAAAAAGGGTTTTTTACAGGGTTGGTGCCTCGTGATTGTACTCAGTTCCCTCCACATTTAAAATCCTTGGCTGCCCACTAGTGAAACGTGCAGAAAAGATTTAATGAAGGCTATAAATTGGAGGTGACTGTAAATAAGGGTGGCACGGTGGCACCGCGGGTAGTACCTAGCTATTTCACAACTCCCTGGTTACATCCTGGGTGGCACGGTGGCGTAGTGGTTAGTACGCCTGCCTCACAGCAGGAAGGTCCTGGCTGGGGCGGGGTTTTTTTGTGTGGAGTTTTCATGTACTCCCTGTGATTGAGTGGGTTTTCTCTGGGTACTCCGGTTTCCTCCCACAGTTCAAAAGCATGCACATTAAACTAAATGGCTAATTGGTTGTTCCAAATTGCCCCTAGGTGTGAATGTGAATGGTTTTGTGTGTGTTGGCGCTGCAATTGACTGGCGAGCTGTTCAAGGTGTACCCCACCTCACAAATCCTGAGGTTTGGTTGCTTTCTGTTTAGAGTTTTGGCATAGCCTCCTATGTTGCCATGTTGCCACTTTTTGAACCCGGCATTAAGAATGCCATCCTGAGTAGGAAGTGGTTACCAATTATCTACTACTAATTACTATTAGTTAATTAGTAGTAGATTATTAGTAACCACTTCCTACTCAGGATGGCATCCTTAATGTTGAAGTGGTTACTAATTATCTACTACTAATTAACTAATTACTATTAGGTGTGGTTACTAATTAGCACCTTGGTCCTGAAGGCTCCCCTGCCTTGCAAACTTAGTGTTTTCCTTGCAAGGCAAATCAGGTAAAACACAAAGCATGGTAAACACTAAAATGTGAAGGACAGAGTCCCAGACATTGGGAACCCATGCTCTACAGAATGCAACTTAAGACAAAGTGTCCCTAGGTGTGAATTAGGGGGAGAATATATGTGTGTGGGCGGGGTGTCAAGGTGGTGTAGTGGTTAGCATGTCTGCCTCACAGCAAGAAGATCCTGGGTTCGGCTGAGATAGGCTCCGGCCTCCCTGCAACCTGAGTAAACGAATGAATAGTTGAGGCTAAATGCCCTGCGACGGACTGGTGAGCTGTTCAGGGTGTACCATCACCCGGTGTCGGCTGAGATAAGCTCCGGCCTTCCTGCAACCCAAGTAAACGAATGAATAGTTGAGGCTAAATGCCCTGCGACGGACTGGTGAGCTGTTCAGGGTGTACCATCACCTGGTGTTGGCTGAGATAGACTCCGGCCTCCCTGCAACCCGAGTAAACAAATGACTATCTGAGGCTAAATTCCTACCCACTGACCCTGAGAAGGATAAAACATTTCCTAAAGATGAATGGATGAAGGAATGAATGAAAGAAGGGATGAATGAGAGCACCGTTGCCATGACACACCGTCCTGGATGCAAGCACCCTCTTCCTTACCTTAAGTGCGCTCTTATACACTAGCGGACCGCCCCTAGCGCTACGTCATTACCAACTACCCAATCCGAAGAGCAGCTGCCACGGCTATAGCCCCGCCCCTCGCAGAGAGCGGCTCCAGACTGAGCAGTCGGACGGTGGGCTCGTGCTTCCTCGCGCGGCTGCTGTTGCTCCGTGAAGGAACGTCTCCAAGCGCGATAAACCTCCAGAGAGCGAGCATGGCGGTCGAGGAGGAAGGTCTTCGAGTGTTCCAGAGTGTCAAAATTAAAATAGGTAAGTCGCCGTAAAGGGTTTCGGTGGTGGTAAGGGAGTCCTAGCTGACTGAACGATAGCTAACGGCTTTCCGTTAACGGGTGAGGGAAGCGCGAGCGTTAACCGTCGAGCGCGAGACCACTTTTCCATTTAAATTCAAAGCACACGCTCGCGCAGCGGCGGATGTCCAGTGTGTGAGAGAGAGAGAGAGTGTGTGTGTGTGTGTGTGTGTGTGTGAGAGAGAGAGCAAACATTATGAATGAAGGATAATAAACCGTGACATAACATAACATCTTATCAAAACGTCCTCGCGCGCGCCGTGTTTGTTTGTTTGTTTGTCAGTGTGAGAATCCTTTTCCTTCTTCAGTGGACCCCAGTGTTAAAATCAGCCAGTACATCTTACTGTCATGACAGTGTATTTACCCCTCATGCTTTTCTTCACTGGATCTGTCCCAAACCTCATCTGTCTGCTAGCAGTGCTCGAACATTTACATCTACACGCACAGCATTTGGCAGATTCTGTCATCCAGAGTGACTTACAATTATCATTTTTATACAACTGAGTAACTCAGGGTTAAGGGCCTCGCTCAAGGGCCCAACAATGATGATAGTGGGGATTGAACCGCTGTCCCACGGATCAGTAACCAGTCGCCTTAACCACTGAGGGATAATTGCCCTGTTGGGGCGGAATACCAGTTTCACACCACAGCAGACAGGTGCAGTTTGGGACAGGTCCAAAAAAAAACAGGTCCAATAATATATATAAATACACACAAACCAGATTGCAGTTGGAGTCTCTACTGGTAGAGCAATTGCACTCTCTACTGGTAATTAAGACTGTTTGCCACTGTAGTGTCTAATGGTAATTAAGATAGGAGATTCTACCAGTACAGATTGCAACTGGAGTCTCTACTGGTAATTAAGATTGCAGATTCTACCAGTACAGATTGCCACTGGAGTCTTTACTGGTAATTAAGATAGGAGATTCTACCAGTACAGATTGCCACTGGAGTCTCTACTGGTAATTAAGATTGCAGATTCTACCAGTACAGATTGCCACTGGAGTCTTTACTGGTAATTAA
>JAOUQZ010000026.1:3523281-3535035 GCA_028564935.1 Neosilurus hyrtlii
CACACACATTATATATATATATATATATATATATATATATATATATATATATATATATATATATATATATATATATAAAATATGTACTGTATTAATCCTGCAAGAATGTAGAGTACCAGTACTGTTTCTAATAACAAGGTTCATCATTATACCAGAACTCGCATTCTGAAATCACTGAACAACAAAAAAATTCCAATTATCATCATTCATTCATTCATTCTCTAAGCCGCTTAATCCTATTTAGGGTCTAGGGGATTCTGGCGCCCATCTACTTCTATCCCATCTACGGGGTACACCCTAAACAGCTCGCCAGGCCATCCCAGGGCCAACACACATACAACCATTCACACTCACACCTAGTGGCAATTTGGAACAGCCAGTCAGCCTACTGTGCATATTTTTGGACTGTGGGAGAAAACCGGAGTACCCGGAAGAAGTCCACGCAAGCACAGGGAGAACATGCAAACTCCACACAGAAACACCCCAAGCCACGGAATTGAACACGGACCTACTTACTGAGTGGTTTTATTTCCAAATTATATATATACATACATCTATATTTAATATAAGTTGGGTTTAAATTAGTGGAATAACATCACTCAAGTTGGATGTTACCTAATGTCCCGATTTCCTGATTGAAGTCATCACTTTGACTGCAGAAAGTTTTTCACAGTTATGGGTACAGTGGATTACAGCATAGCTTCAGGAGAAGGAAACGTATGTATGTATTTGTGTATGTGTATATATTTATGTGTAATGTATGCATGTATGTGTGTGTGTGTGTGTATGTGTGTGTGTGTGTGTGTGTATGCGTGTATTTGGATGTATTTGTGTGTGTGTAAACCCTGGGTTGCATTCGTTTATACCACATGCATTCAGATTGCTATCAAATAGATTGAGCCTCAGTTTATTTGCCCGACTGTCAAAATGTCAAATCTTGTTTCCTGTGAAGAAATGTGATATCAGATCAAACTATGCCAGATGACACTTCAGCTTGGCTTTCATTGGTCTTTCATGCACAACATCACAGTTACTGTGTGTTAAATACGGAGCATATTTAAAAATCTAATACATTTAAAATGAGTATGAGTAGATGTTTGAGGTTAAGGTAGTGGTGTATAACCAGCCAGAAATCATGAGATGCAGACTGTCTCCTCAAGTGTCATTTGAGCATAAGTGTAAGGACGCGCATGAACCTGGTATTAACTGCGTACTCTGTGACGTATACGTCAATCAAAACAAGCCACGTTTAGATTCGCAGTTATCTAGGTGACAGACAACCAGCTTTTTTTTTTTTTGGAGGTGTGAGACTCACAGCTGCACGAAAACCACAGGTGATAAAATGAAATGGGATATAAACATCACATCCAGGCTCAGGCATTTCTGTGTGAAGTTTGCATGGTTTCCTTCCACAGTCCAAAAATATACAGTAGGGTAATTGGCTGTTTCAAATCACTCATAGGTGTGAGTCCGAGTGTGAATGGTTGTGTGTGTGTTGGCCCTGCAATGGCCTATCGAGCTGTCCACGGTGTACCGTGCCCTCACCCAGAGTCTGCTAAGAACCCTCCCTGTGACCCTGATCAGGTTTAAGTGGCTTAGAAAATGAATGAATGAATGAATAAAGTTTACAAGATTCCTAGCTGTCATGAGTTTCATTTGGTATGGGAAGCATGGAAACACTTCTTCTGCTCACTTGTTTGTGTCTCTGCAGATTCCATATAACCTCATCCGGTGTGGCCTTGATAATGATAATGATGATGCAGGAACGTACATTATCTGGGTTTACCCTCTCAAAACGTTGAAAATCATTGGTCCCTTCATTGGCGCAGCAGAAAAGCAGTCGCCCTTTCATGAGGGGCTCATGAGTTCGAATCCTAATCATGCTGTAGTCAGTAGTTCAAGCGAGCAGATTTGGTTGGCTGCTTGTGTACGAGGGAACACAGCTCCACGGGTCAATCACGGTTGATTACTTTCACAGTTGACTCTAGCCAGTTGTTAGTTGGTTAATGTAGAAGAGGGTAGATAGCACTCTCCTTGAGGAACCAGCAGGAGGAAGATCAAGTCGGTGATTCACTAAATCTATTGAACTTGTCTGAAGACTATTGCCAACCTAGGAACCATGGGAACTTGTCAAATTGATGTGAGAGAGTTCCCGGAGATAGCACATCCGCCTCACAGCAAGGAGTTTGCATGTTCTCCCCATGCTTGCATGGGTTTCCTCGGGGTATGCCAGTTTCCTCTTACAATCCAAACACAGTCACATTAAGCTAAATGGTTGTTCGAAATTGATCTTAGGTGTGAGTGAGTGTTAGGGGGTGATCACACTAGAGACGCGATCGAAAAGCAAATGACGTGATTGGCAACTCATGGCTGTTGCTTTTCATTCTCAGATTTGAAGCGTGACATTCCCAGTATCGCATTTTGGTCGCCTGGTTTATGAACTCATTCGAAAGCATGTTTGAAATTTCTGCGAATGTTGCAAAACGAGGCTCTGACGCGGAGTAGTCTCAAACTCTTCTCAAACAGTCCGCACATGTCGTGAGATGGTCGTAAAGTTGCCGTATTGCTCCCAAATCATTCGCTTTTGTTCGCAAGGAAAAGCAACAAGTTGGAGACTTCCACACGGAACGTTTGTGACTTGCTGGTATCCGCCATATTCGGTATATTGTCATCATTCGTATTTTTTTTGCGCATTTTGTTCACGCTAATAACACGCAAATAAAAAGCGATTAGTTTGACAACAAGAAGTGAACAAAATTTATGACAGGGGATTTGTTTTCTTTTTCGCCAGACCATCCACAAACCAATCTCAAATCAGTCGCAAAGATTGTCGTTCAACCGTCTCATTGCTTTTATGCGATATATATACATATATATATATATATATATGTATTTGAGCTACAATATATTCGCACTTTGCATATGGAGTCGCAAAACATCTTCACGTGCATTTCAAAATTCGCAAAAAACAAAAAAAACAAACAAAAAACCCCCAATTCAGTCTACTGTGATCACCCCCTAACTGGTTGTGTGTCTGTGGCCGTAGAATGGCCTGGCGAGCAGTTCAGGGTGTACCCTGCGTTCGCGCAGTGTCGTCCGAGATAGACTCCAACCTTCCCGTAACCCTAGGAATATTATGCGGTTTGGGAGTCGAGTGAGTGAGTGTAAAGGAATGCATCTTGCCCATTTGCATTGATAGCAAAGCTAGCACAATAATGTCAACAAACTGGGCTAGTCATTATTCTCTGCATCATCTTTCTCGATGCGGTAACTATGCACCTGTCTACAGACTGTATAACTGTATTGCACCATCTGATGCAGCAGTTCAAGCAGTGTCGCTCCCTGTACTAGCCCGTGCTGATCATATATAATATACTGAATATTATTATTTTGCTTCACACTTCACCACTTCCACCTTCACCCTGACTAATCTAAGAAGCTGGAAAGGAAACAAATGTCAAGCACACAGCATGCTTAGAGCGATGACGTATGATTACACAGTGGGGAGTCTTGAACACTGTGACTGCTGAAGCTCTGCTTTTTAGACAAAATTCTGCACAGAAACAGCAGTTACAGAGAGATCATGATCTGAAAATCAGCACCTGACAAATGAGGAAGCAGCATTTCATGTACTTGAGCTTTTTAGATCTCTGGAATATATTTCTGTGAGCTTTATAATAGTGTACTTTTCTATTCTGGGACAAATCGCTTTTAATGACAGTTAATAGGCTTGGTCTGAGTGTATTCACTGTAATGAAAAGTCTTATATTGTATACATTCTTTAATTTTTTTTTATTTTACTGCAGTGTTTCCACCAGGATGAAGTGGTGTGACCTGTAGAGATTCAGGGGAAAGGTTTTATTGTATGTAGTGTAACTGGGAACATCAAGTGCATCCAGGCTAGTAAGTAGAGCTGTCTCGTGTCTACAGGTAAAGTGGCAGTGAAAAAGGAAGACCTGCAGAAGTATCACGGCAAAGACACCTGGTTCCAGCTGCAGCCGGTCAGCGCAGACTCCGAGGTGCAGGTGCGTCACTCCTCTTTCTTCTTCACCCTCACTCCAGGTCCGTTGCACGAACCAAACGCCAGTATGAAATTTTACTCTGTAAGGAAGCACTTGAAGTGTAAACACTCCCTGATTTGGATTTAATCGGATTGCGGGCAGCACGGTGGTGTAGCGGTTAGCACGTCCGCCCTCACAGCAAGAAGGTCCCGGGTTCGAGTTGCAGACACAACAAGGGCGTTTCCGTGTGGAGTTTGCATGTTCTCCCCATGCCTGCATGGGCTTCCTCTGGTACTCCGGTTTCCTCCCACAGTCCAAAGACATGCACATTATGCTAATTGGCTGTTCTAAGTTGCCCCTAGGTGTGAGTGTAAGCGTGAATAGTTGTGCGACTCTGCCTTCTCTCAATATTGGCCAAGACAGGCTCCAAGCTCCCTATAACCCTAGAAGGATTAATCAGTTCGGCAAATGAGTGAGTGACTTAATTATTTGGCTTGCAGTTGACAGTTTAGATCCTGCTGAGGTCTCGTGCTGCTCTTGTTGTAAAAAGCCCTGCTATTTAGGATGTATCCGTGCACTCAGTGTACTCTGTGAAAATGAGACGCACTGGCGAGGGAATCATATCATATATAATGATGGAGAGAGCTAGCTAGAGGGGACCTGATGTGTGTTATAAATAACCTATAGGCAATAACACTGTCCTATATACACGCAGCAACATTAGATAACTAGAGCACTGTCCCATCGCAGCAGAGGAATGTGCGCAGCTAGTTACAGGGTCAGTCTGAATTTTTCATTCATCCGGCCGTTGCTTCTGTCTAAAGTGACTTATAAGTAATTCAGAACACAAAGCACACAGTTGGGGGTTTCAGGTCCTGCTTAAGGACTCTGCGTAATTCCGGGCTTAAGTTCCCAACCTCTTCAATGGTTCGAGGTAAATAACGTAAATATTTATGGAAGAGAAGCAGTCAGGGTTGCTCGCAAGACAAAGGTCGTCAATGAAATGAGGGCCGGCGTCAAGCAAGTAATTGCAAAACTGTAGAAAAGCAGCGAGTGTTTTAACGTTACTCCCTTTTTGCTTTCATTGAGATTCTACAGCAGAGTGATTAGTTTGAAACAACTGCAGGAATGAGTCATACTCGGTCATTTACTCACTCAGGATCTGTTTAACGCTGCACCTTGAAAAGGAATCTGTGTGTGTCTGTGTGTGTGTGTGTGCGTGTGTGTGTGTGTGTGTGTGTGTGTGTGTGTGTGTGTGTGTATGTGTGTGCAGAGTAGAGCAGGTTAACTAATAGGGAGTATATTTACCGCAAATCGACTGTTTTCTTTCCCATAAGATTAACATGATTTGCCCTAATAGGTTCACTTCCCCTGAGCGCTTGAAGGCATCCTGACTTAACTTCACACACACATTCTCTCTTCTGCCCAACGAAACATCTGTATTATTCACAAGGCTAGATTTGCCCTAAAGCGGATCTCCAGTAACACAGTTGTATTCATTCGTGACTGTGAAGAAAGGAAGTGTGTGTGTGTGTGAGAGAGAGAGAGATTTAAATGAAAAGGAAAGATGGCACATCTTCCTCCATTCATATAGAGAGCACATTGTTGTGTGTGTGTGTGTGTGTGTGTGTGTGAGAGAGAGAGAGAGAGAGAGAGAGAGAGAGATGGACACAGTCCCCAGATGCCTGTCAAGTCTCATTAGCATATTGATGATGTCGGCTGGAGTTTGACAGTGCAGCTCTCAGAGGGGTTTAAACACAGACACACACACACACACACACACACACACACACACACACACACACACACACACACACACACACACACACACACACAATTAGTACTTTTCTACTTACAAGTAAGTGATATAGTGAATTCTTGAAATGTGATCTGTTTCAGCAAAGACAAAAATAAAATTACACTTTATTCAGAGAACACTTTGACTCTTCTCACGGTGAAGTAACTGCAGCACCTAAATCTCTCCACATAACCCTCCCTGTCTCTCTTTCCCACTCTCCCTATCCCTGTCTCTCTCTCTCCCCCTCTCCCTCTCTCTCTACCCCCCCTCTCTCCGTGTCTCTTTCTCCCTGTCTCCCTCTCTCTCTTTCTCTCTTTCTATCTCTTTCTCTTCCTCTCTGTCTCTTGTTCTCTCTTTCTCTCTGTCTGTCTCTCTCTCCCTCTCTATCTCTTTCTCCCCCCCTTTCTCTTCCTCTCTCTATCTCTTGTTGTCTCTTTTTCTCTTTCTCTCCCTTTCCCTCTCTTTCTTGCTGTCTCTCCCTCTATCTCTCTCTCTTCCTCTCTATGTTTCTCTTTCTCTTTCTTCCTCTATCTCTTTCTCTCCCTCTATCTCTCTCTCTTCCTCTCTCTGTCTCTTGTTCTCTCTTTCTCTCTCTTGCTTTCCTGCTCTTTCTTGCTGTCTTTCTCTCTATCACTCTCTCTCTTTTCCTTCCTCTATCTCTTGTTCTCTTTCTCTCTTTCTCTCTGTCTCTCTCTCACTCTCCCTCTCTTTCTTGCTTTCTCTCCCTCACTCTTTTTCTTTATCTCTCTCTCTCGCTGACCCCCTCTCTCTGTCTCTGTTTTGCACACACTCATTTTGGGGTCTTCTTATTCCCCCTCATTCACTTTTTTCCCTCACTGGGTGGTGTGTGTATCCATGGTAACCCAATCCCATCCTCCACAGGGAAAGGTTCATTTGGAGCTACGCCTGAGCGAGGTCATCACGGACAGCGGAGTCGTCTGCCACAAGCTGGCAACCCGGTGAGTCAGCCAATCCCCAGTCTCCCTGCAACCCCCCACCCAGCCAATAGCAACAATCGCATACGTCGTTTACCTGACCGGCCGTTTAAGAAACCCAATACAATTCAGAGGAGGTTCGACTTTCTAGAGTTGTACAAATGCTGCATTTTTTTTCTGTAAACTGAAAAATGGGTCACCAAAATCCTGCTGCAATTCTCTATCGTGAGGAACTAGAAAAAAAAAATCAGGCCTCTCTGTTCCTTGTAGCTTATTATTAATATACAAAGGACACAAACTGATCCTAAAGATTTTTTCCCCATTTCTTTAGCCTCTGTAGTGTCTCTCTGACGCCGGGTTCATTAAGCCGGTAATTACTCTTTCTCCTTTGTTCCTGTAAAGCTCTATTGATGCTAAATGTAGAAAGACGTCAGAGAGCTGTTTTCCCAGAGACTCAAAGTCATGCTTTTGCCACTTGCAGTATATCCCAGAGAAAGACACAGAGCTGTTGTCTTGCCTCATATTTCTACTTTTAGGGTTTACCAAAAAATAAAATAAAATAAACAGCCTTCTTAGTGGCGGAGTCTCACTTTTTTTCCCCTTGTCTTTTTATTTTTAGAACCCATTTTCTTTGTCTTTGTGTTTGCAGAACTTAGTCAAAGGCAAAATCCCGTATGATTAGTCGATATTTTCATGTCGGAGCACGACCTGGTCTCATGAGAATGAAAGGGTATTCATGGGATTCGAGCTGTGTTTGAAGCGCTGTATGTGCAGAACTCACTTTATTTGCATGATCTCTCGTACGTACAGTAGCAAAAGCACAGTGTGTAAAATCATGTAGTTTAATGTAAATATCACTGCTCTCAGTAAATTGCACTGTGGTATGGTTATTGGTGAGTATTTCAGAAACTGCTGATCTCCTGGGTTTTGGTGAGTGTGTGTGGGTGTGGGTGTGAGAGAGAGAGAGAAGGATGAGGAGAGACATTATCATAGTAATGCAGTGAAGGTGTGTGTCTGAGTTATTGTCTGAATGAGTATGAATAATTCTGGAGTATGAATGAGCGCGAGTCACAGTCAGTGTGTGAGTAATGTAGATCTGACGTCGCGGTTTTGCGTCAGACACAGCAAGGCTTTGTGTGTAGGCAGGATTCAGCTTTTGATCTTAAAAATATCAGCTTATGTGTTATTTTTCTGGAAAGGACACGCTGCAGTGAGTTTAAGGGGGTGCTGCTTACAAACTCGCTCTGTGCACCGTGTTCGGTCTTCATAAAGTAGCTCGTCAGCACGTAGGAGGTAAAGCGGGGGATTTGCAGCTTTGCTTCGACTTGTGGTTGTTGGCCTTCCTTTGTGTATAAGTGGATCAGTGCACATACTCAAGATGTCAACGTATATCACCTTTAACAGTACAAAAGCATGCAGTATGTGTTTGAATTCTTTTTCAGGTGGAGTTTTTAGTGTTTTCCAGTACCTTTATTAGGAAGATTTTAACACCATCAGGTCTGAAACCTAGTGATAAATGATTTCCACACAGATACCCTGCTTTCATCCTTTGATTATCAGAATGGTATCATTAGGCAGTTTCTGAATGGCTAATGCTGTCCGCCTCACAGCGAGAAGGTTATGGGTTCGAGTCGCAGGCTTAGGCGTGTCTTTGTGGACTTTGCATGTTCTCCCCATGCTTGCATGGGTTTCCTCCAGGTCCTCTGGTTTCCTCCCAAAGTCCAAAAACATGCACATAAGGTTAATTTGCTGTTCCAAATTGCCCCTAGGTATGTATGTGTATGTGTTACCCTGCGATGGTATAACACGAAGGTGACATCCTACCTGTTGACATTTGGACAGTGCGTGTGTTTGTTTGTGCAGAGAATGTAATTTTGAAAGCCAGTGTCACACCACGAGGCTTCACACACCTGATGTAGAGAGTGTGCAGTGATGACACACGAAAAGCAAGAGCTCTTTACAGCAGAATACGTTCACTGGCGCGCATACAGGCGACGCTTAAGATGCTGTCGGATAGAAACAGCAGAAGAAATGAACTGAGCCATGAAGAATAATCCTTCCTACAATAACAGCATGTTTGTGGCGGGAGACATTTAATAAGGGACGAGATGAAAAGGAGTTGAGATAGTTTATCATCATGAAGGTCAAAACATGCCATCAGTGATTCCAAAATGTAAAGTCCAGCATTAAGATGTCAGATGGATAGCACTGAACTATTTCTGTTATTAAGGGATTTCTATGCCGATTTAGCTTCCTTGTCTTCTTTCAGATAAGATAATGGAGCTGCAGATATATAAATTTAGTCAATACAGACTCTCGATGCAGTCTGGCTTGTGTCTCGATCTAGACTAGTGTTGATTCCAGCTTTGCTAAGTTCTTTAAAGCCTTCTGGGTCTGGATCTGCCGCATTTCCATCGGGGAGATGAGTGAAGTGAAATCTGATTAGTTCCAGATTGCTGCCCAGGCAACAGATTCCAAAAATACACTCGATGACAAGGCTGTGATTCGTCTGCCTCTTCATCCAAATTGTCAGCATCCCTCAGATATTCCTCTGTTAATAAGTCATTAGCCAAAAAACATGCTCGGGTCACCAAGGTGACATGAGATATATTTTTTTATCAATTTGAAGTTGAAATATGACCATGCGAACGTGTGGGATTTTTTGCGAGTGACACGATTGGTATCTGGTAAATTAAAATGTTTTGCAGTGCAAGAACTTAAAGGTCACTGTTCACGGGTCACCATGTTTTCTCATGACTCCTACTTTTTGGAATTTCACAGCGGGACTTCATCCTTAATTTAATAATTTTAGTTGCACAACCACATTACATTCATTGTCTGTAATTCCCAAGTCAGAATAATAATATCATTTAGATTGTTTGTGTTTGAGTGCTGCTTATAACATCCCCAGTTTGACCTTCATTCATTCACTCACTAATTTGCTGTACCCCTTAGTCCTATTAGGGTCACAGAGGCTGGAGCTTTTCTCAGCCGACTCTGGGCGAAGGCTGGGTAAACCCTGAACAGCTTGCCAGACCATCACTGGGTCAACACACACACAACTATTAACAGTCACACTCACACCTGGGGCAGTTTGGAACAGCCAATTGGTCTAATGTGCATGTCTTTGGACTGTGGTAAGAAACCGGGGGGAAATCTTGGGAAGAAACTGGTATACTTGGAGGAAACCTACAGATACCTGTTATACCTGGAGGAATAAGTCCCTCCAGTGTGTTGTGGGTCATCCTCGGGGTGTCTTCCCAGTTAGACATGCCCGAAACACCACAACAGAGAGGCGTTCAGGAGGCATTCTAATCAGAAGACTGTTAGTCATACATCATGGCGCTAATTGTCTGTTATTTAAAATAACTGAAATGCGCAGCTCTCTTTGTACTTGTAATTTGATTTAGTCTTTTTCAGGTGTTGCTGTACATATGACTGTACATGCTTAAAGAAACATGCTTTGAATATAATGTTCTTCCCGTCAAGTAGTAAACTGGATTCAGTTTGATTGACAAGTGCACAGTGCCGGGAGACGTCAAGAAGGACTAGTTCGTCTTTTATTTTTTCTAATCCTAATCACCCTGATGGCCGACACAGTACAGTGGTTGGCACGTCCACATCCTCACAGTAAGAAGGTCCCGGGTTCGATTCCAGGGCTCGAGACGTTTCTGTGTGGAGTTGCACAGTAGGCACAGTACACTACACATGCACAGTAGGCTAATTGGCTGTTCCAAATCGCCCCTACGCGTGGGAGTGAGTGTGAATGGTTGTGTGTTGGCCGTACGATGGTCTGGGTGTAGTGTCTGAGATGGGTGCCAGCCTCCCCGCACCCCTTATTAGGGTCAAGCGGCTTAGAAAATGAATGGATGAATGAATAATCACCCTGATCATTTTTTTCTTTTCATAGAGTGTTAGAGTGCCAAGACTTGCCTATCGTTAATGGACAGTGCGATCCTTATGCCGCAGTGTCCTTACAGGGGCCATCCAGGTAAATATGCCACACTGCCCGCACAACCAGCACATCACATTTGTTAATAGTACACACGTTAACAAAAACTGAAAGTTGATGTCCGTGGTTTTTTCCCCCTTTATCTGAGTGCATGCAACCTCTGATATTATTATCTCTCTTTTGCTTCCTGTGTCTTTCATCTCCAACAGATCAGAAGCCAAAAAGACCAAGGTCAAGCGGAAAACCAACAACCCTCAGTATGATGAAGTCTTCTACTTTGAGGTAGAAAAAAAACTCCACGCAGATGCCTTTCACATTCCTATGAAACTAATTCTGCCCGAGCAAACATTAACCAGTTAAAACATTCCGTGAACCATTATTATTACACTTCTGGGAAATGCAGATTTAAAGCATGGTGCAGGATTTGATTAAAATCCACATTCAGAGGAATTTTACTCAACATAAAACTATTTTGTAAACACACTGCTGATAGAATAATATGTTCGCTTTGGGGTCATTCAAATTAATCCGAATCGCGTTGTTCAAGGCTGAAACTTACAGTTTGTGGTTTTCCGCTTGATGAGTGTCCACACCCTCACGACCTCCTCAAAACAGACATAGCGATGTCTGTGCACAATTTACAAACAAGCTCAGTGCAGATTGTGAGAAGTGATAAGTTGTGGTTGGCTGCTCTTGGGGTGGGGGGTGGGGGGTTTGCACAGCGAAAGTGCAAGTACGGAGATCTAAACCGGAAGGAGGACATGTCCACACCCCTATACTCGCCTCCGCTTCATGAGCCACTGCTTTCAGAGGAATCTCAGGAGAGTTGTTGATGGTTAAACTCCCGTGAGGGCTTTCGCGTGAAAAAGACAATAACCTCTCAAAGTCGTCGTAGTGAAAATTCTGTACCGACTTGCCTTTTCTGCTTTTCTCCACTCTGTCGCATGTTGTCTGTCCTGGACACAACTGTTTAATGGCTCCGTTGGCACACACGCAAACACACACACACACACACACACACACACACACACACACACACACACACACACACACACACACACACACACA
>JAOUQZ010000026.1:3535135-3546106 GCA_028564935.1 Neosilurus hyrtlii
CACACACACACACACACACACACACACACACACACACACACACACACACACACACACACACACACACACATGCTGGTGGTCAAGAGAAGACAAAAGCAAGATTGATTCCAATGCTGCAAGATACACAATCTGCTCTATTGAGCTCGTCTCCCTCACAGTCACGGTCTTTCCCACATGAAGCACGCCACACAGACATACCGAACCCTACAGCCCAGAGTTCATCACAGTGCCACATACCTCTCTCCCCCGTCCCCCACCCCAACCCCCCCAACTACAGCACGTTGCTAGGTGTAGCTTGCGCTAGACTTATCTAATGTAAAATTTTAACAGTTTATTATATCACTGAAGCGTCTGTTTCAGCTCAGCCTGCGTTACTTAAATTTACTGCATTTTGTGAAGTTTTAACCCACAAAAATTCCTCGAAAGCCATTTCCTCAAAAGGCATGTGGTGGAACGGTATTAGGATGTAAGGACGTGCCGCACTGCATGTTTTTTTTTGTTTGTTTGTTTTTTTTAAATTTGGAATAAGATTTTTTTTTCTGAAAAGAAGGGGGAAAAAAATCTTATTCTGAATTAGGAAACTGCTGTACCACCACTTAGTTACTGATATTACTGAATTACTGAAGCAGGCGGGGAAGAAACTGTTCAACTTTGCTTATGGTGGATTTATTTAGTGATGTTTAGATAACTGTCAGCGTAGGGTTTTTTTCTACCATGTGATTTGACTTTATACAGTTTAGAGGACGTTACAATACAACAGGATTAAGGATGAATATGGTTTCTGTGAAGGGTGTGGCAGTAACAGGTAAAAGAAAGCTCCAAACATGTTAAAAACAACTCCATTCACTGAGTGTCGAGTATGAATATCATCTGGTTTTCTTCTGTCTGGGTTAGTTGAGACTGATACACACACCATTTCTGTTCTTGAACAATACAAGTGGGTTTTTGGTGTGGTTTTATTTTATATTTTAAGTTAATTTTAGACTTTTTGTTAGCTTTAACCAGTCCAGACATTCTCTTCTAGTCTGTCTCATTAATAAGGCCTGCAGTACTACAGCTCACTGGATGTTTTTGTACCAGTCTATGTTTAAAAAAAAAGTAAAACTGAAACTCTTAAACTGTAAATATATAATTATACTCATGGTTTCATGGGGAGGCAAAAACTCTTCTACCCAACTCACTCGAGTAATTCTCTAATCCTGTTTGGGATGTTAACGCAACCCTACTTGAGCAAAAGCACTAGAGCTGCATCAGTTTAAGTACAAAATCTGAGTAGCTTGTTGTTTATATTAAATGTTGTGCTGCAGCCGTTTGCTAGTTTCAGATATGCCTTTCCAAATCAAGCGGGATTTCGTTATGGAAAACACATCTCATGCCAGCTCAGACATTCGTCAGACGCCAATCTGGACTAATGCCAGGCCAAAGCCGAGTGCTGTTTTCTTCTTCTGTTCTTCTGCCTCCCAACAAGCACTCATTGTTGTACTTCAGTTTCAGTATCACCTGGCCCACAACATCCTGAACAAATCGGAGTTGATATGCAAATGAGGGCTGAGGCAGTTATGCTACACCACAAAACATCATTGTCACTGTAAATCAAAGATTAAACATATACAGCATATCCCTTTATATTATTATATTATATTATATTGTATTATATTATACTATATTATATTATACTATATTACATTATATCATAATATGTTATATTATACTATATTATATTATACTATACTATACTATATTATATTATATTATATTATATTATATTATATTATACTATATTATATTATACTATATTATATTATATTATACTATATTATATTGTATTACATTATACTATATTATAATTTATTATACTTTATGACATTATATTATACTATAATGTATTATATTATATTGTATTATACAATATTACATTATATTATGTTATGTTATATTATACTATACTATATTATATTATATCATATTGTATATGACCTTTTGCACCACTACAAGATACAGTGTGAATGGAAATACAGCACAGTTTAGAAACCTGCTTTGCACATATTTTCCACATGTCTGTAGTTCCTACTATTGTTTGTCTCTCACGCTGCAGTTGGTCATTTGTTATAATTATCCTTCTTTAAAAGAACAGAAAGGAAAAGAAACAGTAAGTAGTGATGACAGCACTGGCGAGGACTAGAGGAGGGGAAGTTAAACACTTCCCTTGCCTCTGTATTTCAGAAGCACTTAAACCCTATTTGAAACAGGACGAGGATGAAATAGCATGACCAGATGCACTGCACTGTTCAGACTGATCATTCAAAAGTATTGAAACCCAGTGTATTGCCATTACAGCCTACACAACTCTGGGTTTTTTTTGTTTGTTTTTTTGTTTTTGTTTTTTTGTTATAGATATGATTATTTTTTTATGACCTTTTTTTTACAGATCACCAGACCACTCAACTACACCAAACGACAGTTTGACGTGGAGGAGGAGGATGTGGATAAATTAGCTCTCAGGTGTGTTGCATATGAGTGCCAATATATGTGGACCATTGCATAACGTAAGGAATAAGCACAACAAGCACAGGCATGTCGTTAGATGAAAATAACCAGCGATGATATGTTGTGATGGATTGTGATGGATTGTGAACTATTGGTTGACTATTGGTCCTCTAAAAAATAGATTCATTTCTTGCTTGATGTTAAAATGACAGATTTACTTCGTACTGTTATAAACCACTAACACTGGAGACTCCTTCCAAAAATGCTAATTAGACACCTGGCTGAAAACGTCACTCTATTTATAACAGTCCTCAGGTTCAGGATAAAATAGATTCACAGACAGATAGGCAATTCACTGTGCTTATTAATTTTTAAAATAAACCAGGCACTTTTCAGATGCCTTTTAATTTTTAAAGAGATACCGCTGCTCCCAGCTCTATCTCTAGTCATCAGATACCAGATGACTAATCTGACAAAGAGCACACATAAATAGAGCAAATAATTACACCGAGGTACACTCCTTCATTTGCCTCAGGCTTTGCCTGACTCCTCTGTGCCTGCAGAGGGCGCAGGACCACACCTCCGCTAGCACAATATCAAACTTTGCTGTTAACTGTTAATGTAGAGCGTCCAGTGTACAAGTCCTTGTGTCAGTTGTTAATATAGAAGAAGTGCATGAATATACAGCTTGCAGCCTGTAGTCAGCCAGTGAATGAATCAACACTGATTTGAGAATTCAGCTGTGCTGTGTAAGAGATGATGTAGTCATAATGTACTCTATTTCATGGTTTGTTTGTTTTTTTTTTTCACTCCGCATGTATCTGAACATGAATTTATAAAAGCTCTGTTCTTCTTGGGGTTTTTTAGGGTTGATCTGTGGAATGCCAGTAACCTGAAGTTTGGAGACGAGTTTTTAGGAGGTGTCCGGGTGCCACTAAAGGTTCTGGGCCAGGAGGGCGTTCATGACGCATGGTATTACTGCACTATCACAATATAAAATACAGCCAAGCTTATTGCTCCAGAACTTCAACTTCTTTCATAGGAAAACATTTAAAACACGTACACGCTGAAACACGTGTTAGTGAACCTTACTTATTTTAAAGAGCTTAGTATGCACGTGTCAGTGATAGATATCTATTACCATGAGAATAAGTGTTTCCTCTGTGTCCATCTCTGTCTCTCAGGTACTTCCTCCAACCGAGGGATAACAGCGGTAAGTCTGTAAAGGCCGATGAACTGGGTTCTTTAAGACTTAACATAGTTTACACAGAGGACCATGTCTTCCCTTCAGAGTGCTATAGTGACCTCACCGAACTGCTGTTGCAGTCTGCACAAATGGAGGTGAGGTTGATTTTATTATTTATTTGTTTGTTTGTTTATTTTTAACACAACAAACTGGATTTGTTGAAAAGTGTGTTAAGGTCCATTATTTCTCCAACTGTTACATAAAGGATTTAAATTTTGAATGTTTTCTTTATTCCTTGAGTCCTCCGCCATTCCTGCCGATGTTCACAGAGCTTCGACCCTATGACCTCTAAAGGGTAGGGTCTATAAAATGACTGACAGTAAGCACATCCAAACACAAACAAGCAGTCCAGACTGAAATTCAAGGTCCACAAGTGTTTTTTCAATTCCTTAATACACTTGTGCTGAGGCCATGGCTTGAACAGTTATACCTCCTTTATCTTTCAGGTAAATTTTTTTTTAATAAATAAGACATTTTTAAACATAACTATTAGTTAAGCTGATGGAAAAAAATACAGATGAAATATCCATTGTCCAAATTGTAGCTACAGCATTTTGATATGACAGACTGCAGGAAAAGATAATGACTGTATTGTTAGAAACAAAAGTACAAAATTTCATCAGCTCTTTACACATCTCAAACTTGACATTGAGCCAACAGGAAATAATGACAGAGTGAAAAAAGGTCCACTAGTTGGGTTGCCAGCAAGTTGTCCAGCAATTGCACTTCCACTTGTCCCTTCGCATCAGTGGATTGTGTGATTATAAATTCGTGCTTCAGTTTTAATAACAGTTTCGGACTTGATGTTCATTGAAGAATCGAATTGTATCCTGATATTTTCTTCTTAAGTCTTAATAGTTCAAATTAAACAATTCTTAGAGAGTGGCAGGGTGGTGTAGTTGTGAGCGCGTCCACTTCAGAGCAAGAAGGTCCTGGGTTGGAGTCCTAGGTTCGGTGAGGGCGTTTCCATGTGGAGTTCGCATGTTCTCCCAATGCTTGCTTGAGTTTCCCCCAGGTATGTTGATTAGGCTAATTGGCTGTTTCAAATTGCCCCTAGCTGTGGATGTGAGTGTGAATGGTTGTATGTGTGTTGCCCTGCAATGGTCTGGTGATATATTCCAGGTGCGAACAGTGTTGGTTGAGACAGGCATGTTCCAGCCTAGTAGTGACGCAAACTCATTAGACTGGCAGGGCTGTCACTGACCCTGTTCATCATATCACGGAAAACATTTATTTTGTGTCCCTAAACCAACTGACAACAGGAAAACCGAGTTGGCAAAAGGTTAGCTGCATAAGCCATTTTGGATTTACCATCACATTCATCTCTGGAAGCATTCACGTCCTCAGAGTCAGTAGAATGTGACGTCTCACTGTCTCCACAAGACTCCTTTTACTCTAGTACAAATAGGTAACCATTTACACCCATTTCCTCTGAATTGCTGCCATAGTTGCTTCTTGAACATGTTTTTTTTAACACCTAAAATGTCACTCGCTGAATAGATCTGCTTGTTTACTTGTTCTGGAGAATCCCGCCCCAGAAAAAAAGACTGCTAACCATTTTGATCAGTTTTGTGCTTTTTAGGGTCATTTATGTTGAATTAAGCATCTATATCTCTTAAATGTGTTATATACACATGACTTATGCTGTATGAACGACCAATACCGCTAAGTTTTTACCTGGACACTGTAGACTCTCCCCACACACACAAACAAAAAAAATAAAAATTCCACCTCAACTGATTGTTGCACAGAGACACTTTGTTGCACAGAGACACTTTGCCACTTTACGGACTTCAGACACTTTACTGACTGAGTAACAGAGACACTTTGCCACTTTTTGCACATAGCCACTTTACTGACTTTAACTTTACTAGTAAAGTCGCACTGCAATGAAATAATCACATTCTATATTACATTTGTACATATATTGTATCCGATATTTTTTTCCTCAGATGTATATTTTATTATATTGTTATTTTATTTTATTTTATTCTATATATTTTCCTATTTCTATCCTTTTGCTTTTTATATAGATTTCATATTTATCTGACCTTTGCTCTTTTGTTTTTCTACTTGTTACCTGATCTCCTTGTTTATTCTTCACATTCTGGACAGTCGTACTAGGCATTTCACTACATATTGTACTGTTTATAATTTGTATGTGACAAATAAATTTGAATTTGAATAAGTTTGTAGAAACAATGCCATGGAGATTACACTCTGTAATCCAGGCAAAAGGCGGTCCAAAATATTATAGTGTGCAACTTTTATTTTGGCCAGGCATGAATAAGTGACTGTGTGCTGATGGGATAGATATCAGTTTATTATTTCTGTCCATCCAATTGGAAACATTTAACAGCGTCCCCTTTCCCATTGTACTGGTTACATACAATAGTGAATAATAATAATAATAACTGTAGTATTGGGTATACTATCACACATGATTATAATACTCTCAATTTCTTGGCACCACCTCCATACCTGTAACCAGATGGGATTTGATTGTTGCTTAATTTGATTACATATTATAGTGTCTGTGTGTGTGTGTGTGTAGCCTGTTTCAGCATCAGCAGCCCACATCCTTGGAGAAGTGTGCCGGGAGAAGCAGGAGGCGGCCGTCCCACTCGTCCGTCTCTTTCTTCACTATGGAAAAATCGTGCCTTTTGTCAGTGCAATTGCCAATGCAGAGGTTCACCGTACACAGTGAGTCTTCACACGTACACACACACACACACACACACACACACACACACACACACACACACACACACACACACACACACACACGTACACACACACACACCACACACACACACTTATTGACTGTCCCATTAAGCTGTGTTATGATTGTAGTTAGTAATAAAGTGATGTAATCTCTCCCTCAGTAATAAGAAAGTTTTTGAATATTCAAATATAGGGCAATTTAATAATATTTTTATCATTTTCTAGTAAGACAGTATGTCAGTAACACTAATGTTTGATGTCTTTACTAATTATGATCAAAATCCATAGAGAACAAAAGACTTATTTGGGAATATCTGAGCTCTGACTTTTACCAACATGGGAATGTGTATAAAAATACTTAAACAATAATTATATATTTATTCATCCATTTGCTGAACCGTTTTATTGTACTAGAGTCACGGCGAGGTCAGAGCCTGAACAGCTCGCCAATCCTGGACTAGTCTCCAGCTCTCCCACGACCCTGATAAAAGATGAAGTGGTTCAGAAAAGAAAATTAAATTAAATATCATATTACTTTTATCAGGACTGTACAGTGATTATTAATAGTATGTTGCTTATTGTTGAGTTGCCTAACAGTTTGTTGGTGTCACTCAGGGATCCCAACACGATATTTCGGGGCAATTCGTTAACGTCCAAATGCATCGATGAGACCATGAAGCTGGCAGGAATGCACTATCTCCAGGTCACTCTCAAACCCATCATCGATGAGGTAAGACTCGATTTCTTAGCCTGTGTGTGGTGAGTCATGTTTAAAAAATATTGTTCATCACTCACTCATTCACTCACTCACTCAAATGGACTGTTTGTACATCTTCCTTCAGGAAAGCGGTACAGTAACATTAAGACCAGCACAACCAGACTCAAAAAGAGCTTCTTCCCCAGAGCTGTGAAACCCCCCCCCCCCCCAAACTCCCTCACAGTCACATTCGCACATGAAACCTTCTTCCATAGCCACATACACACTTACTTACCACCTCCACCCGCTGATGCACACACAGACATTAGATCTCTGTAAAAGCACATTGAATCCACAAACTCTATGACTGTCTTGCACTGCTGCACTTTATTTTATTTACATTTACATTTACACCCTAGTTTATATCCACTCTGCTGCTATTTATCTATTTATTTCATCTCATAGTGCCTTCAATGTACATACTGTATATCCCAGTGCTCAGTTTTTATTCACTGGTGTTTTGAGTTTATATTGTTATTTCATATTTCTATTTAAAAGTTTGTGTATATAAATCACATGAGTTTATATTATGCTCTTGATGGTGTTAATTGCAGTTTATTGTCTTGATTGTATCTTTTTAAAGCTGAGAGTCTCATAACAAATTCCGTTATGTGTGAACATAATGACAGTAAAGACATTTTCTAATGTTTGTGATGATTACTGTATGTGTATTACGCCACGTGTGTGTGATAGATCTGCACAGAGCACAAGCCTTGTGAAATCGACCCTGTTAAGCTGAAAGAATCAGAGAATCTAGAGACCAATCGGGTGAGTCATACTTCTCCCAGACTGCATGTTTATGAGCCTGTGTGTGTGTGCGCGGGGGTGTATGTGTGTGAGTGTGCTGTATATGGGGTACTGAAGCATGTGATCCTGGAAGCTTGTTTACTTAACGATGTAAAACAAAGCAATATAGACAAACAGAATGTGAGGCTGGAAGTTATGAAAGATATTTCTGATTTTCAAATGTTTTCACAGTTGCCTGTCTTCATCTATCTGATGGCACAAACACCGGCGTATAAAATGTTCCTGCTCTGTGTGTGTGTGTGTGTTCTCTCACCTCTCTGTCTGTGTCTGTTCTCAGGAGAACCTTCTGCAATACGTGGATCGAATCTTCAACGTCATCACTACCTCTGGTGTCAGATGCCCCACTGTTATGTGTGACATTTTCTTCTCGCTTCGAGAATCTGCTGCCACCCGTTTCCAAGGTACACACTTCATGTGACCTTGAGTTAGCAACCGAATGCTGTGAAGCATAAAATAAATTTTCGTTAATGGTGCTGCTGGAGTGCAGCGTCACCCTGACCCCGTATCAGCTCTGCTGTTTCTAAACCTTTCTCTTTTTTTTTCTTTTCATTTTTTTATTTGCCAGAAATAGATGATGATCTTTCTCTAGAGTTTCTGAGTTTTTCTCAGGATTTTTTTTCCATCCCTTTGGTCACTCTGTATTCCCTGCCTTGTCTGTCCTCATTTGCTTTCACCTCCCACTCACTGTTCCTGAGTTTTAAAAAGAAAACAGTAGCAGATTGAAATTAAGAGTTTGCATGTTGCCACCTGCTGGACACTGAGGCACACTGCAGCGGCGCATTAAAACACTAATACTTTTAGGAATCACGTCATTTTCCTCCTCTTTTGTGTCTATAAAATGGAAGATGAGGATGGGTGCCTCCATATGTGTGTGTGTTGAGCAATGTATATTTACCACCTCAATACTGTGTAGTCAGTGTGACAGCTTTAACAGGGTCTGTATGATAATGTAGGGCGGTGCTGTGGCGTGTTGATTAGAACGTCCACCACACAGCGAGTCCTGAGTCAAGTGTGGGGAGTCTGCTTGCATGGGTTTCCTCCGGGTACGTCGGTTTCGTCCCACAATCCAAGACATGCAGATTAGGCTAATTAGCTGTTTCAAATTGCCCCTAGATGTGAGTATGAATGCTTGCTATGGACTGGCGGGCTGTTCAGGGTGTATCCCACTTTCACCCAGAGTTACTGTTACTGAGATAGGTTCCAGCCTCCATGTGACCCAAAGAGGTTTAAGTGGTTCGGCAAATGAATGAGTGTATGTATGATGCTATATCTAAAGCAAGTACAACTGGGAACTGGACGTTACATGATGATTTCACGTCGGGATTGAGGAGACCAAATTACTGGATAATATAAATAATACACATGTAATAAATGAGTCAATCAGATTTGCTCTGTGGTGTGAAGTGGTAATTCCTAAAATTATATTGATTGCGTAATGATGATGATGATAATGATGATGATGAGACTGATGATGTTTGTGTTTGTTAATATTCCCAGTGGACCAAGATGTGAGGTACACAGCTGTCAGCAGCTTCATCTTCCTGCGTTTCTTCGCCCCAGCGATCCTATCACCCAACCTTTTTCAACTTAGGCCGCATCATCCGGTGAGTGTGCACTATAAACACCCCCGACCATGTGCTCTGCTTGCTGATCAATGGAAAGAATGACATTAGATTAAACTGACTGAAGGAAACTGGAGCTGTTACCAGTGTGTGCATTTTGTGTATTGCTATCATTAATGTCCCTCTGGTTTTTCCTAAAAAAAGGATCCTTGTACATCACGGACCCTGACACTCATCTCCAAAACCATCCAGACTCTAGGAAGCCTTGCCAAGTCTAAATCGGTATGTAAGTCTGAATCCTGATGATGCCACAGCTACCTGTTATGCGGTTGTCATGCTCTCTGTCCTGTTAGTTGTACAGACACTAGCAAGACTTCCATCTGTGAGCTCATGCATGAGTTTTGGAGAAGTATGTGTTTGCCAGACTCACTTGGAGGTGGGAACCAGCAAGACCAAACTGGCACGAAAAAACGTCTGCTTAATGAAGATTGGTAGTTAACTGGAGAGGTGGTTACGCAGTCAACAAAACTCCAGCAGTCTTTTTCCAATCAGTGCAGAAATATTTGTATTATATGGCAATGACTATGAGTACGTGCAGTTTGATTGGTTGTCCTGTGGTATGAAATATCACAGTACGGACCAATCAGTAAAAAGTGTCTTTTTTTTTGGGTTTTTTTTAGAAAAGATTATTAATTTTTGATGTTTGATTAATTTTCAAAACAAAAAAAAGGGATTAGACTAGATTCACAGTGAATTATCTGATCCTGAAGAGTTTGAAGGAGAAATGGGCTCTGTTGGTATTGCAAATGACAAAAACAGCGATCCAATGACACCACATGTAGGTTGTTGGTTCACTGAATGTTGTTTCACTGGTACCTTGGCACAATTCACAGAGAACATCTTTCCGGGTATGTAGTGTATACTTTTGGGGCGAAAAGACACCGGTGACCACTCTGACTTTGGTTGTTTCTGTCCCTCGCCATCCATACAAGTATGTCTTGGCCATCATAAACAGGGTTGATTTGGATAGCTGCATCTCCCTAGTGCAGAATGTGGCTACAGGATGCAGGCATCGGCTTCGTTTTTGTTTGTTTGTTACAAAAATGCCGTATAATAAATAACTTATAGATTGTTCAGTACAAGGAAATTCCACACATTGGCTTTTATCCTGCTATCACTCAGTCAGTACATCACAGTCTCAGTCTGGAATTTCCTTGTACTGACCTGACACTCCGTTACTAGAAAGTATACTGTATTCTATGTATAATATATACCGTGTTTCCCCGATAATAAGACACTGTCTTATTTTTATTTTTCGGTTCAAAAAACACCATAGGGCTTATTTTCAGGGTAGGTTTTATTTTATTTAACATTAACAGCAATTTCAA
>JAOUQZ010000026.1:3546206-3562090 GCA_028564935.1 Neosilurus hyrtlii
TTATTTTGGACCATTCTGCTGAAGTAAGGGTAGGTCTTATTATCGGGGTAGGTCTTATTATCGGGGAAACACGGTATATATATATATGGGGGGGGGGGGGGGGGTTTGATCATGAAACTGGTATTGAAATTTGTGATACTGACGTGAAATTTTTTCCCATTTTTTATGTATTAGACCAATATGCATTAAACCATGGTAGATGCGGGATAATATTCCTTGGAGGAACAGCATTATCAAATTATCAGTATGACGACTCAAAAAGTCAGTACGTAACATGGACAGAATGAATATTCACTAAATAGCTTGAGCTAATAAGTATCAGTAAGTGAAATTAGTTACACTATGCCAGTTGATAGATCTTGATACTTTTCTCTATTATCTGTAGTCAATAAATGCCAATACACCAGTAATTGGTGGGTGCCGAAGGTACAGTATATAACGGACAGGAAAAGATATATCATCAATCCAGTTTTAAGTCTGGTGCTTATTTCCGAATTTTGCCATGCGCATGCAAATTCCAGGGCAGTGGGGGCCTGGTTCAATCCCCACCATCATCGAGTTGTCACTGCTGTACCATAAGTGCAGATAACTGGGTTATCAAAGGCCAGCCATGTCTCTCACTGTCTGCAGTGAGAGGCATGTAAAAGAACCATTGCTGATGTTTCTAAAGAGTTGGCCATTGAATTGCTGTCAGCATGTTTCTGCCCTGCGATGTCCTGGTGTAGTCCAGGGTGTACTCTGCCCTCACCCAGAGTCGGCTGAGATGGGCACTAGCCTCTCTGTGATGCTAATTAGGGTTAAGCACTTCAGAAAATTAACGATGAACATGCAAATTTTGTCGCTCATAGTGCATGCATTTCACTGTGCTCCGTTTCATGTTATTGGACCTGTGGAGACCTTAGCAGAGGCTCAGCAGGACGTGAAAATAATGAGGTCTTTCACTTGTCACAAAATTAAGTGTGAAAAGGGTGTAAACTAGAAATGGACATACTTTATTTCAAAAACTGTGTTCACCATATGTACATACTTTGATATGATATTATCTCCTAGGCATGCACAAAAGATTTTAATGAATTGATTAACAAGTAAACTTGGACATGTAAATATTTATTCAAGTTTGAAGTTGGTTAAATGTGCCATTGAGATATATATATATATATATATATATATATATATATATATATATATATATATATATATATATATTAGTATTATTATAATATATTATATGTGTGTGTGTGATAATGATCTCAGTTTTTCTCACTGTTCTCCAGGGCAACTTTAAAGAGTCTTACATGGCCGCGTTTTACGATTATTTCAACGAACAGAAGTATGCAGATGCTGTGAAAAATGTGAGTCGATTATATGTGCTTTCTAACTTATACTGTAGTTTTTTAGGATTTAGGATTTTTTAGGATATACTGTAGGATTTAGACTGAAATGGATTTTGGGTATTACAGAGCACCTCCACTTGCCGCAGCGCGTCCCGTTCATCTCTGTGGAGCATTGCTTTATCAGCACAGTGTATGAAGAGTACCATTATCATGTAGATTATGATATTAATTTAAAATAAAGTGAAAAGGCTGTAAGTTATTTAAGGCGCATCAGTATTGTTCATTGTTTACTTGATTTCCATAATAATAATACTCTCTCACCACATAACCTACCACATATAAGCATCACCAGGGGTGAGAAGAGGGAGGAAGCCCTGCCATGTAACAGCAACATTTCAAAGCAATCACATACTGTTCGTGTTAATGCTCTTATCCCAGCTTTAATAAACCGTATTATCTTATCCCAGCTTGAATAAACCTTATTATGCAGTACACACTGCTTTCTGGTAATGAATCCATAAACAACTGGCCTTCAATGCTGTTTTATAAATGCTGATGGATCCGTTCTTTCTGATGTATACATGTTGTGTGCTTGTGTGCAGTTTCTCGATGTGATTTCATCGTCCGGGAGGTGGGCCCAGAAAAGCATCGAAACACCCATCATGTTAAAAGAAGGGTAAGCAGCAAGCAGCAGTGTTGCGATATATTCATGATCAGTGGCTAACCCAGAGAAGAGTGAATGCATGTGCTAAATTAAAGTTTTGTGTCTTTTTGCAAGTGTGGTGCTTCCACTGTCAACTTAAATATTAACAGCCGAGTCGATGGAAAACAAACGTGTGTATCTCTAAACTTTCTGTCAGATTTTAGGCCCTTGTTAATTAATCGATGAGCTGAATTATCCTGTATTAAATTAGGTGATATATTCATCCCTGTAGTGCTGTAACCATCTAGGACTAGAGTCTGACGCCTCTGGCCTTTAAGACACATTCAGGTGTCTTTTTTCTTGTATTTCTCTGCTGGGCACAGGAGCATTAAACTGACAAATAAGAGGGTTGATGGGAAGGGTCCTTGCAGGTAAGCTGTACCTGATTGGCCGCACCTCTGACCCTAACAGCCCTTTCCACTTCCCTGATACGTGTAAATTGTATGAGCAATTATCAGGGAAGTGCTGAACGTAATAATATGCCAAAGTAAATGCAGACGCAAGCTCCTGCCATTGTTCATTGTGTTGTGTGTTGTTGGCAAAGACATTATCAGAAGTGGAGACGCAGACTCTCATTGCAAGTCATCCTGGACGTGCTCCTGTTGAACTAGATGAGAAGAGGAATACACATTTAATGTAAAACAAGTACTTAATGCACTGTGATGGTCTGTCAGGCTGTGCAGGGTGTACCCTGCCTTCACCCAGTGTCAGCTGAGATAGGCACCAGTCTCCCTGCGATCCTAGTGGGATTAAGCAATTTGGTAAATGAGTGAGTGAGAGTGAAGAACTTAATGAATGGGGGTCCTGATTAGGGCCCCCCTATATTTTATATATATATATATATATATATATATATATATATATATATATATATAAAAGTTTAAGGTCTATATGATGCTGCAGCTAAGAGAGCAAAATTGGTCGTACTCTCAGGTAGGGGCATGGAATACTCTCCCCTGTCAGTTACAGTGATGCTAACCAATCATGGATGTCTCTTAGCTCACGATTGCGGAAGTCAGCAAAGAACACTCTCCTCTAATCCTGGGTTTACACCGGGCACGATTTGAGTGAATTGTGATGAGCGTGGGGGTCGTGGGATCGAATCGTAGTATTATTGAGGGAACTTGGTGTATTTGTGATGATCTTTAGGGAACTTGGTGGATTCAGGATGATCATGCTGTTTTTTGACTGTCAAATATTTTGCCACGATTATCCCGCTGCACTTCAATTTGACACCACTCATTATAGAACGTGGGAAGCGCGAAAGAGCGCAGTATAGCTTAACAGAGTGTAATAGACCTTGTTGCGCCATCGTAGGGGATCTTGATGAACTTGACAACACGATTCGTTCAAGTTTCATCTCGTGGATGTACCCTGCCTCCTTTTTATACCCCGATCGTCCTCCAAGCGCGCTCGTAAATCGTGGAGTACCACACTTTTTTTTTTAATCGCGGACATCGTGCCCTAGTATAAACCCATGGTAAGTGTAATACCACCCCTGATGCCGCCTCAGCAAGCAGCTTTAAAGGGTACCTGTGGGGAATTAGTGTTACTAGCTATTTAAAACGGTCACGTATAACATCAGCGGTTACTTCCGGCAACATCAATCCTTGCCCAATTTTAAAGTGTGAGCAAGTGTTACGACTCTAGGCATGCTCAGAGATATGTTGCCTTTTTGATTTGTTGACGTCACATTCGGGGGGAAAACTGCTAACCCCAGCAGTTCAGTCCATGGAAAAAATGACCAGTTTTGTGCTTATTATCGTCATTCCTGTTAAAATAAATGTCTATATTGCTTAAATGTATTACACACGCACAAATCATGCGATAAGGATGACCAATACCGCTACTCTTTAATAAGTGATCGTCTTTGTCCTCACTAGCTGCCGGGCGATTGGGGAGAGCTGTCTGTTTGGTGGAAATAAATTGACTAAATTATGGAGAAATCATTTAAAGACAATTAGAGAGAGAAGTATGCGTTAAAAGAGGTAACTAAAGCGCTGTTGGGCAAAAACACTTAGACACTAATCCTTAGTGTAAGCAGAGGAATGTGACTGTTGTCACCATTAAATGGTGTTAGTTTCATGTCCAGATCTTTGTTAGCAAGGAGTTCTCATCATTCATTCGTTTTCTGAAGCACTTAATCCTAATTAGGGTCGCGGGGAGGCTGGCGCTCATCTCAGCCGACTTTGGGCAAGGGAAGAGTGCACCCAGGTCAGCTCGCCAAGCCATCGCAGAGCAGAAACACGCTGACAGCAATGCAGCCTACTCTTGACGAAAATCAGCAACGGTTCTTTTACATGCCTCTCACCACAGATAGTGAGAGACATGGCCAGCCTTTCATAACCTAGTTAGCTGCCCCGGGGGAGCAAGAAGTTCTGTGTAACCTGATTGGAAACCATTTATGATTCACCCTCTGGCAATATTATTTGCTCTGTGAATATTTGCATAGTCGATGTCTTAGCTAAATTGTTTTAATGATGTCCGTAATGTCTAGTTAAGCAAAGATTGATGTCCTTGAGATGACTAAAGCATGACATCACCGGAACGATTGCTTCGTAACTGGAGTCAGTAGCGTGGTGGAGACAGCAGTCCTGGAAAGTCTTGGGACTCTACCAACGGGCTGATTGGCTCCCATAATTTGATCCTTTGCACCCAAACCAAATTCCTATTTCATTTCGGCACCGTTTCCTCTCTTGATAATGTCTCTGGTTGTGGCCTCTCCGTGTTCTTTAATAGCACCACCTCCCATTGGTTGCTTAGAGGCTGGACCAAGCACAGACATGTTCTACGAGTTAGTTAGAATGAAGTCTGTGAGTCAGTGTGCAATAAGCGGCTATCTGGTGTACCATTTCAGTGTGCTTGAAATTCACACAGCCATTTACTTTAATATGTGGTGTTTTTTGTCATCACTGCTTTTAAGTCCTTCAGTAAACATTAAAACAATGATTTAAGGCATCCGATTTATGTAAGTGTTGGGAAAGTTGTGATTAGTTTAGAAAGCATGTCAAAAGACAATTAAAAAAAACTGAACCTTTTTGTGTTGAATAAATTTTTTTTGTAACACATTCTGAATGTAACCTGTGCTCTTCTTTATCTCTTATCTTTCTTCTTCTCTCCATGCATACCTGGCTGGCGGCCAGATTTATGATCAAAAGGGCACAAGGGAGGAATCGTTTTGGTATGAAGAACTTTAAGAAGAGATGGTTCCGGCTCACTAATCATGAGTTCACTTACCATAAAACCAAAGGTAACGCAGGAGTCTCTCAGCCTGGGATGATGTTAGACACCTTCCCTGCATCACTCACCTAGCACTATATAGTGAGCTCGCCATTTTGTAGTGGTGCCCAAATGCATAGAGAAAACTGTGCAGTGGGTAAGGTTCTGGATTACTGATTGGAAGGTTCGTGGTTCAAGCCCCAGTTCAACGAACTTGCCACTGTCAGGCCCCTGAGCAAGGCCCTTAACCCTCATCGACTCAGCTGTATAAATGTAAGTCGCTCTGGATAAGAGTGTGTAACAAATGCCATTAATCTAAATCCCTTCATTCATTTTCTAAAGCGCTTAATCCTAATTAGGGTCGCTGGGAGGCTGGCGCCCATCTCAGGTGAAGGCTTGGTGCACTCTGAACAGCTCGCAGGGCCATAACAGGGCCAACACATACATCACCATTAACACTCACACCTAGCCGCGATTTGGAACAGCAAATTAGCCTATTGTGCATGCTTTTGGACTGTGGGAGGAAATCCACGCATGCACGGGGAGAACCCACGCATGCACACAGAAACACCCTAGGCCTGGGAATTGAACCCAGGACCTTCTTGCTGTGAGGCGAATGTGCTAACCACTGCACCACCACCATACTGCCCATGTAAATGTTAAATGCAAATTTATCTATCTATCTAGATCCACATCCTCAGCCCGGTTCTGCAGCATTTAAGGACTTACTACATTTCCCAGTAACCCTTGCACCTGTCCCAGTCACATGACACTTTTGACACTCATCTCACTTGAATCTGGTCATGTGTTCTCATAGCACACCTGTTCAGTGTGCACCTGATTACCAGCACTGTATTAGGACTCAACATTATTGCGACATTGCTTAAAGGACATAATTTGGTCAGTTGCTGAGCATTGTGACATTGTTAACCCACAATGTTTATTGAGAACACGTGCATGACGTTTATGCACAACAATGTTTTGACGTTGCAAAATGTCGCACACAGCCAGGCCCCCAGTACAGAGCCATCATGCGACTGTGGACATGCATACTGGGGTTTCCTTTTGATTTACTTAATCAGTCCCGCAAGGGAAATTTTGGCTCTGCATTTAACCCTTACAAAGTGAGCACAAACACGTTAAACACTGAGCACACATACACACTCAGTCCAGCCTGGAGAGCAGTTGGGGGTTAGGTGCCTTGCTCAAGGCATTTTAGCCATAAAGGTAGAGGAAGGGAAGCTGCTCCTCACTCCCCGGCCGCCACATTTCCAGCCTGTTCGGGAATCAAACCAGCGACCTTTCAGTCTCAAATACACTTTTCTAACTATTAGGCCACAACTTCCCTGTGTAGTGTACTCAATGTATCTCATAATGCATTGTGAAAAGTAGTGGACACTGCTTCCAAACAAAGGTCATTAACCAGGTAATATTATACCATCATACACTGTGTTTGGGCTTTTGGAATAAAATGCTTGAGAGACGGGAGGAGAGAGAGCAGCGGGAAAACATTAGCCTGTCCTATAAATGTAAATAATTTAACGTTTAAGTTTAAAAACTTTTAAGCATGAAGTCAAAGTGTATAACACATAACACAATAAAATTAAAGTTACATTGCAGTAAAATAAATTGATAAAAGACAGCAGCAAACTACCCTCTCAATTAACAGTGGCCTGTCACATTTTAATCGCCCGATAGCATAAGTGTCTAAAAACATTTAACATTGTTGAGCTCACTATGAAGTCCTCTGCATTTAATTCACTATATAGTGAGTAGGATTAGTGAATGACTGAGTGATTTCAGACACAGGGCTAGTGTTCAGGTTGTATAAGTGGGATTGGCTGTGTTGTATATAGTCCAGCATATGTTATTTGAAATGTTCATGTATAGAAAGGTTTGTAAATATGGATTAGTGGAATTTAGTGCATTCTGTATATGCTTATTGTTCATGTTTCATTTGTTTATGTAAAGGTGAAGGAGCTTTATGTAGAATCCCCATTGAGAACATTTTGGCTGTGGAGAGATTAGAGGAGGAGTCTTTCAAGATGAAGAATGTAAGAGACAACATTACGCACACACATGCTCACACAGCCACACACACACACACACACACACACACACACACACACACACACACACACACACACACACACACGTGCGGTTCTCTTAAAGGGAAATTAAACTCAATAAAAGCGTGTGTACATCATAAAGGTCTTTGTACATCAAAACACACTATTGTTATTACAAGATTCTTTGTAAAGAAAAAGTAATAAATCCGCACACAGGGGGCATCATTGCAAAATGTCTGTAAAAAAAAATCACACATGATTCATGTGTATGCAGTTGTAAATACGGTAGTAATTTGCATGTGAGTAAAAAGTGGGTTATACCATTTATTCCTATAAATGGGCTGATGTTTGTCTGATGTAGCTAAACAGAAGCTCATATTATGTGCAGATGTGCACAGATCTGATTGTTAGTTTATTATCTGTATACTGTTATTTTTGCCATTATCTTATATGAATTGATGAATTCACATCCTATCCTCACGTTTTCACACACTCAAAAAAAAAAAAAAAAACCACCTGATGAAAATATGCATGTCATGTGTAACAGGATATTTTGGAAGGCTTGCTTTTCATCTCACCTTATACTGCTGTTTTTTTAATCAACAAAACCGAGCAGGCAGTTGGCCTGAGTGATGTATGATTAAAAGTGGGTCCTCTCCCATAATAGTTGAAGCATGAAAACACAATACAGTGTCATACGACCTAAATGTGTTTCACTGCAATCCTACAAAGTATTGCTTTGTTGAATCATTAGAAATCCACCTCACGTTGAATATGAGCTTTTTTTGGCAATATTTGAGAATTTTGTTTCATCATGTGGGTGTGAGTGATTGTGTGTGTGTTTCTTTGCCCTGCCATGGTGTGCATTAAATCTGTTAGGGGTTTGCAATGTGATCTGAATCTCTGTTTAGCCCAACAAGATTTCAAAGATTACATGTCCATTTCCGTCTGCAAAAAATTACGACACACCTTCTTTAAGAAAGTTTATGGCCAAAAATCCTCTTTTCACATGATACATGCATGAGTGTTATTGTTTATGCAGGACCATGGTGAATCTTGGTACTTTTGGTATTATCTAATACATTTGCTATTTTTTCTGGTCAGTATATATACACATTAATGCTAACTCTCAGCCCTGGTCCCCAAGTCATTTGTTCATTAATTTATCTTAATAGTGTTGCATAGACCTCAGCGACCTCTTAGCAAAAGTAGGGTACACTCCGAACAGCTCACCAATCCATTGCAGGGCCAGCACACACACAAACCACACACCTAGGGACAATTTGAAACAGCCAGTTACCTTAATGTGTATGTCTTTGATTGTGTGAGGAATACGGAGTACCCGGAGTAAATACACACAAGCACGGGGAGAACATGCAAACTCCACACAGAACTGCCCTTGTCAAGTCCAGGACTCGAACCCAGAACCTTGTTTCTGTGGGGTGGATGTGCAAACCGCTACGTTACTTTGTTCCCAACACACCTTTTAGTTAGCTAATGACGTCGCTTCATGATTTGAAGTGTATATGATAGAGCAGTGATAAAACATTAAACTGTGTAGGAAATAAAATAGGATTTGTTCCACTGGACGCATAAACACTTTTTGACCTTTTTGCTTGTTTTATTATTTTATTTTGGCTCTTCAGATGTTCCAGGTGATCCAGCCAGAGCGGGCGCTATACATTCAGGCCAACAACTGTGTCGAGGCACGGGACTGGATCGATATCCTTACTAAAGTGAGCCAGTGTAACCGCAAGCGCCTGAGCACTTACCACCCTTCAGCGTACCTCAACAGTCATTGGCTGTGCTGCAAACAGGCCAGCGACTCAGCTCCAGGCTGCACTCCCTGCACCGGGTTCGCCAAACAGTTTCTTATTATCACTGTGGGAATACTAGCGAAGACCTTTATACACCAATTGGCCATGACATTCAAAAACATTATGAACACGGACAGATGGAGTGAATAACACAATTCTTGCTACAGCGGCACCTGCCAAGCCGTGGGATGTATTAGACTGAATGTGAACGGTCAGTTTTTAAAGTTGATGTGTTCAAAGCACGAAAAAATAAGCAAGTGTAAGGATATGAGTGACTTTGACAAGAGCCACATTGGGATGCGGCTGATGGTGGAGTTGTTAGGGTGCTGGGCTCATGATTGAAAGACCCCCACCATGCAAAGAGAGAGGGCAAGGTCTTAACAACAAGTGTGCCTCTGTCCACCCAGCAGTGTAAATGGGTACCTGTAAAAATACTGGGAAAGTAACCTGCAATGGACTGGCGTCACATCCTGGAGGAGTTGAACTCCTAGCTTCACGCTACAGAAACTGGGATAAGCGCTGGCTCTGATGGGTCTATTCATCTCTAATATGGAAGCTCTTGTGGGTGTTCCTGGTATGCAGTGGTATCTACAATACTTTCCATAGTTGGTCCAAGGAAGGACAACCAGTGATCTGGCAAGAGTATCATGGGTGCCCAAGGCTCATTAATGCATGTAGGGAGACAAGGCTAGCACGTCTGCTCTGATCTCACAGAAGAGCTACTGTTGATAATTACTTATTATGATAGAAAGGAGTCAGAATACACAGTTTATTTCAGCTTGCTGTGTAAGGGGCTGCCTCGCCACAGACCAGTCAGGTGATGTTGATGTCATGGCTGATTGGTGTATCCACAGTAAACGTATGAATAAAATGAAAGCAACTGAAATGCTAGTGTCCGTACTGATGCGTTATTTCTTTGTCGTTGCACAGTGGCCTGCCTGCAAACATTCAGCTTGATATAGATGGAGACCGAGAGACTGAGCGCATCTATTCACTGTTCAGCACCTACATGTCCAAACTCATCAAAATGCAAGGTGTGTATCACTGTGTTATGCATGTTATATAGCTCAGAGTATCGGGTAAAGGTGCTTTCAGTAACCTGTGGCTGTATCCCACCATCTCAGAGGCGTGCGGCAGCAAATCCGTGTATGACGGACCCGAGCAGGAAGAGTACTCCAGCTTTGTCATAGACGACCCCCAGGAGACCTACAAGATCCTAAAGCAAATCGTCTCAGCCGTGCAAAAACTAGAGCAGCAGCATGCACAGTACAAGCGTGAAAAGTTCAGGAAGACCAAGTATGGTAGCCAGTGAGTATTTCCTAAGAAGGTTTCTTGTACGGTGATTTCTGTTAATGAGCTGGTTAAGTCATCCTTACAGCATAATTTGCGTAATGTAATACGTTTAAGTGATACAGAGCTTATTTTAACATAAATGACCATAAAAAGCACAATACTGGGCAATTTTATCACGTGGATTACTAGCGGGAGCTGAACCAATGAAGAACAACCATTTTTTCCCGGAAGTGAGTTGAACTCGTTGGGTTGGGTTGTCCAGCGCACAGCACAGTGTACAGCGGGTTGTCCAGGTTGTTTTACACGTAAACGCTTGGGCTTTATGCCAAGTAGTTCTGCCTGGAGGTCACGCCAATAGCAGGTCGGGTTGAAGCGGTCTTTGCAGACTAATGAATTGCATCTCAAAGGAAAAGTTTACAGAGTGTGGCCTGTGCCGATGTTATGTTATGTTTTCTGCGGTTTCTGCGCTTCTTGTTTGTGCAACGGCTTTGCACTCCGCCATTTTACGATAACGTGTTATCTTAGACTGGTGTTTGCTGCACGCAGCCCAGCCAATAGGACAAAACAGCGAGTTCACATCACTAACAAAGAAGGAAACGTCACTGCGCATGTCTAGTAGTAATAGTAAGAAGCGAAGACTTGCGTTTCCTGATGGAAGAGCTGATAATCATTTTAAAGAGCTAGTAACACAAATTCACCACAGGTACCCTTTAAAGCAGTGTTTGGCTGATGACTGCTACCATTCATTCATCATGCATCTACTGAACTACTTAATCCTACTAGGGTGGTGGTAAGGCTGGAGCCTACCTCAGCCAACACTGGGCAAAAGCGGGGTACGCCCTGAAGAGCTCACCAGACCTTCGCAGGACTAACACACATACACAGCCATACATGTTAAGAAATTTCAACATCAGGTCCATTTCCTAGTTTGTTGTGCGATGTGAGTAATGATATATTTGTTTGTTTGTTTGTACAGGGAGCATCCTATTGGCGACAAGAGCTTCCAGTGCTATATCCGCCAACAGTCCGAGAGCTCCACCTACTCGATCTGACCCCCGCCCTTTACCACAATGCCCTTCTCTCTGCAACAAACACCATGGCAGTGCCTGTACATCACAGGAACAATGAGTCATGATTCATGGGAAGAAGTTGAGAAAGGAGTGTGAGATTAAGCTAAAAAGAATCTCACACAAAGCTATACATCTTCTTTTTTTTTTTTGTATGTTGTACAGACCCGATCAACAGCTTTCCACAGAACTGTGTGCACTTTATTCGTCACACCCGCCCCGTTGATGATGACGCTCTGCCTTTCACTGAGGGACTTTGTTTTCAGGTCTTGAGAATTTTATTGTAGCTCTTTTAAATCTCCAGGACCAAAATGCAGGTTGGAGAACCCTGTGCTTTTCACTTTTACATCAGCGAATACCTAGTAATGAGAGCCCTGTGGCCAATCCCAGCTCAGAAGAGTTAAGAATCTAATGACTTCATCTTTAGGATGCACGAACACATCAGCAGCAGCATTTATTAATGCATGGTAGCATTTTACTTCTGGCAAAAAAAAAAAAAGCATAACGTGATAGGAGTAGCCCAAGTGAAAACATGTAGGTACTTCTTTCTTCTGAGGTGGGATGTTGACGAAAGGACCTATCTGAATCAGATGTTTACCTGTAAACATTTGTAGTTATTATAAAGGCGTTGTTTGAGAGAACTGTCTCAGATTAACTGTCTATGCCATAGTTTGGGTAGAGGGGATGTGGTGGCAGCAATGGGGGGGCGGGTTTAATTTGGATTTTTCATGATAGCGTTTTGGGGATACTTTGAGAGGATTCCAAAAAGAGATCACAAAGAATTTTTAATTTGCCCCTCCCATACATACCCCCTGAAGAGAGCACCCCTGTATTCAGAACCAGGATACCTAAAATCGGCTTTCAGTGTTCTAAAATGACATCGTAACTTAATTATGTAGTAATGTTTCACGTTTCATGAATTTAAACTGATTTAAGTCATTCTTTTCATGGTTTCTTGATCTAACTCTCTACCCTATTGTGTGACTGTATTGGAATTTCTGTGATTGTTTTTTCTGTGATTTTTTTTTCCAAATTTGGAAGCTGCAAATGAAATCTACACAAGATGAAACCTATACACTTCACCCTTGGTTTCCCGGATTATTATTAGGGATGGGCTGGAGGAAAAGTCCAGCAATCGCTAATGTCCGGGGTCCCTACCCTTTCCTGGACATTTACCATAATTAGACTTTTACACACTTATCTGACACTCAATACACAATATTGTGTTTCCACAAACTTAAGGAGCGAATCAGCACATTCTTTTATCACATTCATTTTAAATGTGGGTTTCGGCTCATCGTCACTGTCCTCACTTTCACTTTCACTTCGCTCTCCCGTCACTGATGCTACTATCTGTTCATGGGACATTATTTCATCCCCCTCTGCTGTTTCATTTCTGTCCATCCACTCGGACGGGAACGGGCTGGACAGGACGGAAGATGGAAAATCATAACCAACCCTGACTTCCATCATCGATTCCCAGACTCATTTGAGCATTTTTTGAGCAATACCAAATAATGTCCGGCGCCGGATTTTTAACGGGAAATCTGAAATCCAGGAAATAGGGGTACGGGAAATCGAGGGTAAAGTGTATTTGATCCAAAATACTGGATTTTGTGATTTGTGATATACTGGATTAATCCCACAAGGGAAATTATTGCCTCTGCACCCATCCAAAGTGAGCACACACACGGGAGCAGTGGGCAGCCAGACATTGGGGCAACTGGAGAGCAGTGGGGGGGGTCAGGTGCCTTGCTCAAGGGCACTTCAGCCATGAAGGCAGAGGAAGGGAAGGTGAAGCTCACCCCCCCCCCCCCCCCCCACCACCACCACCACCACCCCACATTTTTCCTGCTGGTAAACATTAGGCCATGGCTGCCCCCCATATTTGTCTGACGGGGGGCATTTGGATTTTCACCCATATTGCATTATCAGTGGTCATTTTTGGTGATATATTCAGATTCAGCACTATCGGAATATGTAAAATAACACCTCGTGTTAAAGCTGTAGTCTCATTGAAGAATGCTACAAGCTGATTTGAGGTATTTTAAGTGTAAATGGGGGGGGGGGGGTGTCATATTCAGGGGGTGTGTACAACGGGGTTACAGGGGACCTAAATATAAATAAAATAAATGAAAGTGGGATTATAATTCCTCCCATTCCCCAAACTACCTTAATGAAAAGGGTTTTATTTTTTTGTCCAGGTCCAGACCCGTTACAGTATTGCTACATGCCTTTTAAGAACATTCCTTAAGACTTCCAGCCAAATAATAACAGCAGCCGAAGGATTGAAGTGTACTGGGTAATGGACTTAAGCTGGCCTCACACATGGCAGGTCTGACGGCGGTTCCAGCTGTGTTGGAATGCAGTGACATTGTCTTAACGCGGCGGTGTTCGCCACGGACCATCATCAAGGCAAAAATGCCTTGTAGCTGCCATGTTATCACCTTTTCTTAATATTCACCCCGCAATTTCACCTACTGCACACCATTGTTTTGCCGTTAAACTTTTTTTTAAAAAGTATTTGGCATTTTGCCAAAACCACCATCAAACCTGCCCCCACGGCAAGCCGTTTTGCCTCAACACCATCAGAAGTGCCGCCGCCGTGTGAGACCAGCTTTAGTGATACCATCACTATCTATTAAAATACCCATAAAAACCTGAACAGGGCATAGTCTCTCCATTCTACCCAGCATGGCATGACACTAAAACTTATTATTCAGAGACAGTACGTTTTGTATATCGTTCCTTTAAAAAATTATAGGAAAAAAAGTCACCTGTTAGGTTTTGATTGATTTAATTTAATCTGTCAGTTTAAATGAGCTGGTCTTAATCTTTTGCCAGTTACACCAATGCCAGATATTTGTGGTCTTTTGTACTTTTGTTGTGTTTTATTTACTGTAAATAATATATTTGTAATCTGTCTTGTACTGAGAATGATTTTCCCTCTGATGTGTGTGTGATTGTGTGTGTGTGTGCGTGTGAGAGACTGAAAATTTCAGCATGCGTGAGGGAGGAATTTCTTATCTTAATAATTATTATCTATTTTAACAAACATTCTCTCAACATGTAAATGTACTAATGGCTCGATTCCTTTATTAGAGTTCATCCATTAGTGCACGTTTAATTGTGAATATATTGTTATAGACAATTTTTTGCTACCCGCTTCAAAAAAAAAAAAAAAAAGGTTCAGTATTTATTTTTATATCACAATATAACCGTTCTGTGGCTGAGATAAAAACGTCTCCGTACACAGAGTATGAAAGATGCAATAATTTTATGGTCAGTTATTTTTTATGAATATCTGATCGGTTACCAGTTACAAACGAAAACTCATTTTGGTTTCAGATCAATGCTCTTCATGGCGCTACCTTAAAAAGGGGAGAACAGTGTATTTTGTATAATTATATAAAGAGTATTATTATACATGTGTGATGTTTAGAGGTCGATGTAAAGCGAATGATGAAACATGTTTTTTTGTCTAAATGAAGGTGATAAAAACGAAACAGCAAGTGTGTGGTTTGTTCCGTTTGCGGTGTTGGTCACGTTACACTCCTCAGAAAACGGATACATACGTATGCTGAGATCAAGTTTTACACCAACATTCCTTCATTCATTCATTCACTCAAACCTACTACTATCTCAGTCGACACTGGGCGAAGGAAAGCTACACACCCAGCTACTCGCCAGACCGTCACAGGGTAACACACAACCACATACACAACACTCACTCTTACACCTTCATCAATAAATACTGTTAGGGTCGCAGGGAGGCTGGAGCCTATATCAGTTGACTCTGGGCGAAGGTGGGGAACACCCTGAACAGCTCGCCAGCCCATTGCAGGGTAACAAACACAACCATTCACCCTCACACCCACACTTAGGGGCAATTTGGAACAGCAAGTTAGCCAAATGTGTATGAGTTATGGGAGGAAATCTGAATACCCGGAGGAAACCCGTGTAAACTCCACACAGATACGTCCTCGCTGAGCCCAGGACTCGACCCAGGACTTGCTGTGAGGCGAAAGAGCTAACCACGAGGCCACCGTGTCACAGCAACAATAGCTTGTTCAGTGTTTGTTGAGTTAAAAGTTTTCACTTGTCTGTGGAGTCAGACTGTACTCTGTGCTGCAGTGTAAGGACCTGGTGATTTATGAAATGTCCCCAAAAGGATATAAAATGTGTGTGTGTGTGTGTATGGGCCAATGCCACATATTGAGGGTCAGTGTGTGTATGACAATTCGAGGAGTGGTATATGTGTGTGTACTGGTACTTGCTACATACTGAGGACTGTGGTGTGTGTTTGCATATGTGTGTGTGTGTGTGTGTGTGTGTGTGTGTGTGTGTGTGTGTGTGTCACAATTTGAGGAGCGGTGTGTGTG
>JAOUQZ010000026.1:3591822-3635568 GCA_028564935.1 Neosilurus hyrtlii
GCACTCACTCGCTCTCTCTCTCTCTCTCTCTCTCTCTCTCTTTCTCTCTCTCTCTCTCTCTCTCTCTCTCTCTCATACCCCCCCCTCTCCCTTGCATTCACGCTCTCTTCATGGTACTCACTTGCACTCTCTCAGCTGCCCAGACATGTCTGTACTCAGAGTTTTAAGAACTGAGACAGTGTCAGCAGACTGATCAGAGACTACGATTTTATGTGAAAGGAAAGTGAAAGATGATATTAAGCATTTCATCAACTCAGCCGCAGCTGTGAAGAACAAATTGTCCTGAGAAGTGGACGTGGTGTATGTTTTCGGTCATTAAAAAACTCGTGAGAATGAAGGGAGGAAAAACAAAAGCGGGGCTTTAGACTCGGATTTTGTTTTTTCACACTGAATAACCAATTTAACATTCTGTCCAGTGGCCAAATTTTTCCTCTCTGTATCTCTGCCTCTCTGTTTTTTTCTCTCCTTTTCTCAGACATTCCAGACCAGTGCTCCCCCAATCCTTGTCATCACATAGGAACGGTGCGCTGCGAGGACAAAAAGGGTGAATTCCAGTGCCACTGCTTCACAGGATGGACTGGCCTCAAGTGTGAGAAAGGTAAGGGTCAACATCGTTATGAACAGAGCACCATTCGTCACTAAATCACACCTGCCCCAGATGTTTCATGAAGGACAGCGTTAATATTAGTGCGCATGTAGATTTTTTTTTTTTTTTATGTGTTGAATCCCTTTAGAGAATTAGAAATGTCTATTATTAGATGCAGGTGGATTGGCAGGGTGCCTGCTGTGTCCTCTTGTGCTTGACTTGGCATGACGGTGCACATTTCCTTTCGTCCTCAAAGAGTGTCCCACTTGTACCTTCTCCTGTTTTACTGGGAGAAGCCTGGGAGAGGGCTGTCTTGATCAGTTAAGCAGTAATAATGGAAAGAAAACCATCACATATGCTCATTTGCTCTGTTGTATGGTGCTTTTCTCACACTCCAGCATGCTGCATGTTATTTGTGGAAAAAAATAAAATGAAGAAGAGGGAGTCGAGACTGCAGGAAGAGATAAGTAGAATGAAGTCTGGTTAAAAATGCATGCTTTCAACTGATGCTTATAGTGCTGAGTGGTACAGTAATTGAGAAACACTTGGGAAACACTAATGGAGGCACAGGTTGGGTTTTTTTTTTTGGTTAAAGGGTACCCGTGGTGAATTAGTGTTACTAGCTCATGACATGTTGCCTTCCTCATTGGCTGTTCCATCCTGGTAGTGATGCGAACTCGTTGGACTGGCCGGGCTGGGTCACTGACCCCGTGCAGCATAACACGTTATCAGCCAGCGCTGAGCTGCACAAACGACAGAAATGATGCAAAACATTTCTTTCGTGTTTTTAAACCAACCGATGACAGGAAAGCAAAACGTTATCTCCGGCAGTGTTCTCGTCCTCAGAGTCACTCTTCACGAGAGACTCCTCCCACTCTGGTTCGAATAGGTCACCATTTACATCCGTTTCCTCCAAATTGCTGCCATAGTTGCTTCTTGAATATGTTTTTTTTTAATCACCTAAAATGTCACTCACTGAGAAGATCTGCTTGTTTACCTGCACTGGAGAAAGAAAAAAAAAAAGTAGGAGCAGCATTGGGATGGATTGTGAAAAGATCAGCTGAAAAATCAGAATAACGGAATATAACTGGCTGAAATCGGTATCGTGTTGTGTGAACACATCTTTAAGTACCAGAGAATACTTGTGTGCAAACCATTGTTGACTGGTGGGACTGGTGGGTCTGTATGCCCGTCATAGATTTTCCTCTGAGCTGATATTTTTTCTAGTGATTTTCCTTCCTTGGAACGCTTTGGCGCTGCAGTGAAGTATTATGCTGTAGGGTTGGGTATTATGGCAAACTTTCATTTTGGATAAAATTGACAAAATACACTTTTCTGAGATGAAAATGGTACTTTACACTGGTACTCTCACTTGTTGAATAGATATCAGTTTATTGTTTCTCCCCTATGCTGCCTATCTATCTATCTATCTATTTATTTATTTATTTATTTATTGGGGGGGCCATAGCTTCCTTCCTTCCTGTTTGAAGTACACTAAATGTGTGGATTTCTTACCATCAGTGCAGTACGTGCTTGTTTCCAACACCATGGGAGTTAATATGGAGTTCATCCCTCCATTCATACCATAACAACCTCCACACTTCTGGGAAGGCTGGATTCCATCAGATTTTGGAGTGTGGCTGCGCGGGGCACCGATTGGGATGGTGAGGGGCGACCTGTGAGACCATGTCCTGTGAGATCATGGTGGGACAGGTTTGGGGCTACTCATCCCAGTCACTCATTCGGCGAACCGATTTAATCCTGTTAGGGTCATGGTTAGGCCGGCCCCTATCTCAGCCGACACTGGGTGGAGGAAGGGTACGACTTGAACAGCTCACCAGTCCATCACAGAGCCGACACACACACAACCATACACATTCACACCGAGGGGCAGTTTGGAACAGCTGATTAGCTTACTGTGCATGTCTTTGGACTGTGGGAGGAAACCGGAGTACCTGGAGGAAACCCAGACAGGCATGCGGAGAACATGCATACGCCACACAGAAACATTTAAGCCTTGGGACTAGAAAGGCTCTTGGTTGGAAGTCTTAACTCAACGTCCTATCAAATTGTGCGCTTCGAAGTTTGGGGAAGACCCATACCTGGGTGTGATGGTCCAGGCTCCACAAAGACTTGGCGAATATATAGTGAATATATGTGCTGATGGTGTCATAAATAATAAATACTAATAACTCTGGTGGCGGCACAGTTTTACAGGTGTATAGCACTGGATTTGTCTCCTGTATGAAATAATTTTTGTTAAATGTCAGACTGTTTAGCACATGCAAATATATACATAGTTCCACATAGCGACACTGCTGCAGCTCTGAGTCAGCCGTCAGAAAGAAGGGAAAGAAATTCTGTCCCGAACACACAACGTGAGAAGATCATCTGCAGTGCTCATACCCACTATGACTCATTCACCTACCGGTGTGGAATGACAAGTAGATGAAAACGGGAAGGGAAAAAACGGAGCTGGAGCTCCACCGTGGAAAAGCCCGTCAGTGCTGTAGTCATTTATGTGTTTACAGTAACATTACTTTCACCTTTCAACACCTCAACACTGAGCCACTGTGTCACCGAGTCTTCATAATCCACCCCATAGTGAACACAATCCCCCACCCAACAATATTTCTGCAACTGACTCACATTTGGTTTCCTCTTCTTGGATTGGCAGATGTAAACGAATGCAGTAAAGAAAATGGGAAATGTGATCACGAGTGCAGTAATTCAGTGGGAAGCTACCACTGCTCCTGTCATGACGGTTACAGGCTGTCGGGTCACCACCGCTGTCTGGGTAAGTCACATCCGTAGACAGGGAGGTCGAAACACCACTCAAGTTTTTTTTGAAGTTACAAGATGAAAATGTTTTTATGATAATTCTTAATGATGGATCATTTTCTCCTCCTTCTGTTCCAGATGTTGATGAGTGTGTGGATGTTTCTGGGGTGTGTGGCACCGCACAGTGCAGAAACATGATGGGGTCCTACCAGTGCCTTTGTGACGCTGGCTACATCTACAATAATGAGACCGAGACCTGCGACGGTGCGTCGGATTTCTGTTGGCCAGTTCACACGTTCAGTGTACATTCAAAAACGTCATAATATACCCATCAGGTCAAATCCATAATTATCAACAGTCATCTTTACTTAAACCTTATTTGTATAGAAAGTTTGTCAATGAACATGAGTAAATACAACACAGAAACGGAGTGATCCGATTAGTCCGCTAGCAGAAGATTAAAAAATGTTATTCTGAGTGGATAACAAAACTCTGGACACTTGGACGTTTTTTGTAAATTCTTTGTTTGGCAGATTTCTATGACTCTGTCTGTCCGTCCACCCGCCCGCCCGCACATATTAACATCGTCAGGTCCGCGAAACAAGGAATAAAAAAAAAGAATGGCCTTATAGTGTACCTGTGGTAAATTAGTGTTACTGGCTCTTCAGCGGTTCCTTCCGGCAGCGTCGGTCTTTGCCCCATGTGAAAGTACTTGCGAGTGCTGCTACACTGAGCGTGCTCAGAGAGTCCGAGATGTGTTGCCTTTCTGATTAGCTGTTCCATCCTGGTAGTGACGAGAAGTCATTGGATTGGCTGGGGTGCATCACTGACCCCGTGCATCGTGACACATTATCAGCCAGTGCTGAGCGGCACAAACATCAAGCACAGAAATCATGGAAAACATTTCTTTTGTGTTCCTAAACCAACTGACGACAGGAAAGCCGAGTCAGCAAAATGTTCAAAGCCGAATCTGCGTAAGCCATTTTGGATTTACCATCACGCTCATCTCTGGCAGCGTTCTCGTCCTCAGAGTCACTAGAATGTGACGTCTCACCGTCTCCACAAGAGACTCCTCCCTCTCTGGTTTGATTAGGTCACACCCATTTCCTCCGAATTGATGCCACAGTTGCTTCTTAAACACATTTTTTTCACGTATAATGTCACTCACCGAATAGATCTGCTTGTTTGTCTGCGCCGGACAAAACGGACCTACGAGTTCATGTCACTTCCAGGGAAATGATTGCTAACCGTATGGTCATTTATATCAAAATAAGGTTGTGTATCACTTAAACAAATTACATACGTGCAAATTATGCTGTAAGGATGACCGATAGCGCTACTCTTAAACTGGAGTATGCGATGCCATTATCACGCTTTCAAATGGGAAAATAAATATGGGGTTTGTTGTGTCTCTTTGCTGTGTTTGTTTACTTTAAAAATTAACGTTCTTATGCGTACACGGCGTTTTTCGGTCTTGTGATGGAAGTGAACAGTTCTCACAGTGGATATGTTTGTTGGAGCAAACTGACTTATTCTGGCTCTGACTTATTCCGTTTCTTTTGCCGTCTGCTAGACGTGGATGAATGTGAATCACCTGTGTGTGAGGAGCAGTGTGTCAACACGCCCGGGAGTTTCCGTTGCTACTGTGACGGCAGACAGGGGAAGAAGCTCGGGAATGACCTGAGTAGCTGCGAGGTAATGAATAGGTCACATTCTTCTCACATATTCTTCTTATTTTACCGCTGTGCACATTTTACTCCTAAACGCTGTGCTACCTACATAATTATGATTGCAGGAGAAACACTGGAGTCCTGATCCATTAAGAAACATGTAGTGAAGTGCTGTTTTGTTTTTGTTTTTTACTAGACTGCTGTTTTTATTTACCTGTGTATGCTTATTCTTGAATGTGTACTGTCTTTAGCATATCGAGCCCTGTCTGGAATTGAGCATGAAGAGAAACGCTCGCTCTCTGTACCTGGGCCGCATGTTCAGTGGAGTTCCTGTGGTCAAGTTACGCTTCAGACGATTAGTTCAGACTGGGTGAGCACAGCGCACCGATTGTTTTAGCACATCTTGGTTTATAATGATGAATTGTTTTATTACAGTGCAATTTGATTCCACATAATTATGTATTTCAGGTAAAAAACACAAATTTAGGGAGGGACTTTTAGCAGGATTTCTCTCTGTATAAAATGCTTTGGAAAACATGTTTCATTAAAGAGTTGTGGTATTGGTTACTCTTACAGCGTAATTAGTGTGCGATGTAATAGTTTTAAGCGAAACAGACACTGTTTTTACATAAATGACCATAAAAAGCACTATAGTGGGTAATTTTATCCCGTGGATTACTAGCGGGGGTGGGAATTCTTTGTGACTCTCTAAACTCTCGTGTTTAAGTGATAAAACTCCCCACATACAAAAGGTGCTTACCTTCTACTGGTTCCTTTTAGCGAGGCGCTGCTCGCGTCCGTTGTCATCCTTGTAGGAATGCATCCTTGCAGGAATCCCGTAGGAGCAGCGTCCGGTTTTAGACGTGAAAGCTCGGGCTTCGTGCCAAGTAGTTCTGCCTGGAGGTCATGCGGGTAGCGGGTCTGGTTGAAGTGGTCTTCGCAGACTACCGAATCGCGTCGGGAAGGAAACGTTTTCAGATTACAGCTCTGTGCCGATATCATGTTGCATTTTCCGCGATTTCTGTGCTTGTTGTTCATGCAGCCGTGTCATCTTACACACATGTAGTCATACACTTATATTCTGCACGCAGCCCAGCCAATAGGACAAAACAACGAATCCGTGTCACCACCAGGGCTGGAACAGCCAATGAAGAAGGCAACATGTCGCTGCGCGTGATTCGTTGTGTGGCAGCACTCGCGCGTACTTTACATTAAACAAGGACTGAGGTTTCTTGACGGAACCGCTGATGTCATACCAGATCATTTTAAAGAGCTAGCAATACAAACTCACCACAGGTACCCTTTAAAGTCGGTACACCTGAACAATGTCTCAGCACTTAAGACAACTGGGCCAGAACTGGAGCTCGGGACAGAAATTTGATTAGTAACTCTAACTTACTGAGTTTCTCTCAAAAGATGAAGGTGAGATTCTTCCCACACACTTAAGAATCATCATCATCATGTCGGCTGTCTGACATTAAGAAAATATTCAGTGTCTGTGAAGTTGATAACTGGCAGAATTTATGGTTGTGGGGGAGGGGTATAAAATTTTTAAAACATAATTAATTGGACGAAAAATTATTAAACACCTCCGAGGGTACGACAAGTCACCATACATCTGAGACTCTTCAACAGGAAGAGAAAACAGTAAAAATAATCAAATCATGTTTGTAATAATATTCATTATTATTATCAATAATAATTATTATTATTATTATTGCATGGTCCCTTTAAAGCCGGAATGTCTACCATTGGCAATTTAATAACCAGGTCACAAACTAAGATGGGGCCAGCATTTTTCCATTCGATCTGTTCTTACACTAGTTTATCTGCTTCCATCCAGCTTCACAGCAGAGTTTGACCTGAGGACATACGACACCGAAGGAGTCATCTTCTTTGCCGGTGGTCACTTAAACAGCTCCTGGATTGTTCTGGCAATCCATGATGGGAGACTGGAACTGCAGCTGAAATACGGAGCTGTCAGTCGGGTGACCAGCAGCGGCCCTTTGGTTAACGATGGCCAGTGGCACAAGGTGAGCAAACACGGGGGGAGTACACTACGCACAAGACACACAGTCAGCCAGTGATTTTATTCCGCCACAACAGGTTTGAAACGAAGCATTGCAGATTTTAGAATTTAAATAACAATAACTGTTAGCACGTCTGCCTCACAGCAAGAAGGTCCTGGGTTAGAGTCCCGGGCTTGGCAAGAAATGTTTCTGTGTGGAGTCTGCATGTTCTCCCTTCGCTTGCATGGGTTTTCTCAGGGTTCTCCAGTTTCATCCCTTGGTTCATGACAAGATACCACATAAGTCTTAATTGGCTGTTCCTTGGGTGTGAGTGTGAATGGTTGCGTGCACGTTGACCCTGCGATAGTCTGCCGAGCTGCCAAGCACTGTCAGGAATGGAAAGTGGGACAAATAATAAAGGAAAAAGGGACAAAAACCAAAACTAATCACTTCGCCCTGCAGAATTCACGGCCGTCTGTTTTTAATGGATGTTCAGTGATTACTCGGACATCGGTGACCTAGAAATTTAGTGGTATGGCCCTCAGTGAAGACGAGTTTGACACCCTTGCTTAGGTTCAGGGGCCGCATTGAGATGGCTAGAGAAATGGATCAGAGCATCAAAAAATATGGCAGGACTTTTGGGGTGTTCCTGGTATGCAGTGGTTGGTTCCTAAATAAAGTGGTCCTAGTAAGGTGAACCAGTGACAGGGTCATGGCCACCCTAGGCATAGTCTCAGACCTGGTCAGAGTGCCAAGCGGACTGCATCCAAAAGTGCCTAGAGTGACACCAGGAGCATCAGAACTGAACCGTGGAGAAATGGATGAATAGCGAGCATGGCCCGGTCGGATGAATCATCTTTTTTCACTGTTGCAGCCCGAGCATATCCCTTAATGGCAGCTGTAATCCTTAATGGGAGTCGCCTCTTTCAGCAGGATGATGCAACTTTCTACGCTATAAAAATTGCTTTAGGAAATATTTGAGGAACGTGACAAAGAGTTAAAGATGTTGGTCACGTTTCCCAAAATTCGAATCTGATCAAGCATCCGTGGGTGTTCTGAACAAAGAAGTCAGGTCCGCGAAAGATCCACCACTAAATTTTCAGGACGTAAAGAATCAGGTGCGGCCGTGATTTCATGTACTATAGAAGTCGTGTGGATTCCATATATGGACTTGTCAGAGGTTTTCGAAGCACAGGGGGGCCTACACAGTATTAGGCAGGTGGTTTTAATGTTATGGCTAATCGCCGTGTATTTGTGTGTGAGTCTGAGTACACTTTTTTTTTTTTTCTTCTTTTCTTATGGGAGATGTGCATGATCGGTAGCACGTGATTTATCCACTGTTGTGTAAATCGTACTTTGTGCTGAAAATCCGACTCTCCAATTGACTGACAGATCTCAGTCGAGGAGCAGGGGAGAAGCCTCGTGATAAAGATCGACAGGGAAGCCGTGATGAAGATCGCGGTGAACGGAGATCTTTTCACTCTGAAGAAAGGTATACACGAGCTCAACCTAACTGTAGGAGGAGTTCCCTTCAAAGAGGATGGACTGCTTAATAAGGTAACGACGAGTTTGTTTGTTTACTGTTTTTGGTTTTTCTAAGTGGATATATAAATTACATAATGTTTTATTATGGTTTACACAAATCTAGTTAGACAAACATTTAAAGAAGAAATGGTTAAATACTTTTCTTCCTCAAATGATCCTTCAGTCCTTTTGGGAGGGATTTACCTGAACAGTTCCTTAAATTCACTTTCACTTTGTTCGTTAGATTATTACAGCTTCAAGGTGGCTTGTTTCAGTTTCTTGGTTGCCAGCAAGCACAATTCAACCACTAAAAAAAAAATACAGGTGCTCTATTATTCTGTTAACTCTGAAGTCTAAAGGGTTAATTTTCCACCGACATCTTGAATTGATGACTGTAAAACTGAACCACACCGTAAAGTCTTCTCCAGAGCAGTTCTTGTGTGAAAATGATTCCTTATGCTCTCTGAACCACTTTTTATTTGTTTATTTATTTATTCTCCTTTTATTTTTTGAGACCCTGTTTTTTTATATCCCTACTATCAGAGAAGAAAAAGTCCATTTAAGGTAAAACCAGGTGCGTCCAGGTCGTCGGCTGACTTATTTTTATTTCTACACAATGTTGCTGGGCCTCGACCTGACCACCGGAAGGCTCTCCATGATGAGTGTGAGTTGTATGTGTGTGTGTTGGCCATATGATGGCCTTGCGAGCTGTCCCTCGCCCAGAGTCGGCTGAGATGGGTGCCAGCGTCCCCGCAACCCTAATTAGGATTAAGCGGTTCAGAAATAAATGAATGAGATTAATAGTCTTTTTAATGAATAAATGTGGATGTTCTGACTAAGTGTGGTTCTGTGGTGGTCGTCGTTCATTTTCTAAACCGCTCGCGTCCGCTTTTTAACCAATGCAACATGACCTGCGGAACACCACGGAAATACCAATAATGTTCATCAGCTGTTAAATACATATATAGCACAGAGTGCGCCCTCAGCTCAAGTTTGCCCAAAGTGTTCTGTGATGTACAGCATATTTAAGTGGATTCCTATAAGCTTTCCAATAACTAATTCTTACTTTGATACCCAGCTCAGCCGGTACTGCTGCCAGTTGTAGCATATCTTGCATCCGTCAACAAATGGTCTTAAAGAATTTTCAAACATAAGCGGACCATGAAAGTCTGTCTGTGTCGTGACCTTCTTCACGTGTTTCCTGAAAACCGTAGTAGGGCGGTTTTAGAATCCCCTTAAGCTAAATAATTTGTTCTGCCCACTGACATTGCTGAGTTGGCAATAATTGGGATGTACGTTAGTGACCATGTACTTCAGTGCTGGGATTCTGTCAAAAAAGCCCATCTGTGGACACCAAGTTGCGTGACTATCAACGTAGAGATCACAGGATCGAATCAACCATCAGCAGCCGGGAGTCTGTGGGGGCTAATTGGGTGAGTTCTCACGGGATGGAAGTCACCGTGGTGGCATACGCTCGCCTTCCTGTAGCTTACACTACAGCTTACTTCCTGTAAATTACCCACTAGTCATTCATGGGGGGTCTGTGAGCTCTTTCGTACTCTCTTTCAAGGGATGGGTAGTGTGCCACAGAGGGGGCATGTGCATGCTTATGGACCTGCCTGATTGGTGGTTGTTGTATGTGATAAGGATGGGTGGCTATTGGATACAACTAAAATTTTGAAAGGCGTCATCAAAAGCACCCTCTCAGTTTATTCCATTGGAGAAACTGTAGATTAAAACAAATAGCCACTTTAACTTTGAACTGCAGAATTATGGGTTGATGGGTTTTTTGCTCCACCAGGAGGCAGCCATGTCTCATAAATGGGCAGAGAGAAAAGGGTTTCATGCTTTGCCAGGCCATTAATACAGTGCTGTTTATGGAAGTTTTTTGCAAATGATTATGGCAGGAGGCATAAAGATCAAAAGGGAAATTATTATAATATTTATTGCTTTTTACAGGATACTGTATAATTGCCTTTGATTCCTGGGCTTGGGGTGTTTGTGTGGAGTTGTGTGTGCATGTTCTCCCCGTGCTTGCATGGGTTTCCTCCCACAATCCAAACATATGCACAGTAGGCTAATTGGCTGTTTCAAAACACCCACCACGTGTGAGTGTGAATGGTTGTGTGAGTGTTGGCCCTGCAATGGCCTGGCGAGCTGTTCAGGGTGTACCCTACCTTCGCCCAGGGTTGGCTGAGATGGGCGCCAGCCTCTCCGCGGCTCTAATTAGGGTTATGGGCTTAGAAAATGAATGAGTTGTATAATTGCCACCACTAACAGGGGTGAATTATTTTTTTTTTTATATATGTATATTTTTCCCTGGTACTAGTTGATTAATTAGATGGAAGGAAATGTCAGATCTTTACATCACTTTTTTTTTTTTTTTTGTACTTAATAAAGGGAACCGATCATTCCTGTAGAAATGTACACAGCTACACAAGTAACTTCTCCTGTTGCTCATCTGAAACCCAAACATTCGGCTGACCTTGATTTGTCCTTGTATTACAGAGGTTCTGTGCATGTTGTTCTTCAGGTGAACCCACGTCTGGACGGTTGTATGAAAGAGTGGCACTGGCTGACCGATGAAGACACGTCTATCCAGGAGACCATTCGCCATAACGAACGTATGCAGTGTTACTCCACTGAGGATCACAGCTCCTTTTTCCCAGGCCATGGGTTCGCCTATTTCAACAACAGCCATGGTGCGTTCGTTGTTTTCTAATTTACATTCACACTAATTATATGAATTATATTACATTCAGGCACACTTTGTTTGGTTAGTTAATTCTAATAGATGCACATTTGTGCTTGTGAGAGGGGGGAGCAGGGGACGCCCTCGCATATCTCACACAGGTGACGTATCTCACACAGGTGATACACAGGTGCTCAGTGTGCAACTGACCATACGGCCAGCCTCTACGGTAGGAGTTCTGTTTGCGCTCGTCCGACAGGATACCGTGCCTCTCTCCATCTCCTTTTCTGATTATCATTCTGGAACTAAGCAGTGGGCAGAGGTCAGTTCCCTGGCATATATTTATTTACACTGTTGTCACACCTCCTCATTCACTCACTCACTCATTGGCCGAGCTGACTTAATCCTACTAAGGTTGCGAGGATGCCTGAGCCTATCTTAGCCAACACTGGGCGAAGGCAGGGTACACCCCAAAACAGCTTGCCACACCACCCCAGAGCAACACGCACAACTAGTCTCACACTCATCTAGTGGTAATCTGGAACAGTCAGTTATCCTAATGGCAGCTTGGTGGTACTGGGACTTGAACCTCTGACCTTCGGATCAGCCTTAACCACAGTGCCACGACTGCCCGTTGTAGCTATACTGGGATCAACAGTTACCACAGACGGTTACTGATGGTTATTTCTGTGTAAGGGGATCTAAGAGAAAAGGTTGACGTGTTTTTGTCTCATTTGTTTAATTGGGTTCTCTTTATCTACTGTGTAAAAATCTGATGATGTTTTTAATCATGTAACTGCAGTTTCAGACTAACCGTTTAATTTTACCTGTCTGTGCCCTCAACAGTATATATTAGTGTCCTTCGGCAACGTTGTCGTGGCCAGTGCCACAGTGAACCTGTGTGACTGGGAGACGCACACTGTGAACGTGACCGTGGAAGGAAACAGCACCACACTGCAGGTGGATAAGCAGCCGGGCCTCGCTGAACCCGCGGAGGATTTGGAGCCCCTGGACCTCTCGTCCTCATATAGCACGTTTATTGGAGGAATTCCAGGTCAGGAAATATGAAGAAATCTGTGGGTTAGTGGAAGTTTTTGCAAGTCAGTTCACCCTGTTTACACTCCGTTTTCTCTCGCCAGACGTGTCTCTGGTTTCTACGCCGGTCTCTGCTTACTACGTGGGCTGCATGGACGTCAGGGTCAACGGCCGTCTGTTAGACATGGACGAGGCCCAATATAAGCACAACGACATCCGCTCTCACGCCTGCCCTCTAGTGGGCCCTCACCAGTGAAAAATACGAGGTTAGCCGGACCAAACAGAGTAAGCGCCAGGGCAACCTAGCTCGGCTCTAGCTTAAGCTTCGCCCTGTAACCAAATGCCTTTAAGAAGAGAACGTTTGAGTAAAATTGAATTTTAGTTCAAGAGTAAACTTAATTTGTCTCTTTAGGACTGGCTGAAAATGGTCTTATTGAGCCACGCCATCTACGTTGTCTAAAAAACACAAAAAATACACCCCACCTGGTAAACAGACATACATTTTAAACCTGAGTTTTATTCTGACAGGTTCATTGTATACTCATGCCTCCAATAATAAATAATAAATACACAATCACAGACACTGTAACTATAATTTATATTCTATTCATCAAGAAACCGGAGGCGTACACTTGCATTAGATATCTGAAAAAGCACTGCGCCGCAACACAAGCTACTGAGAGAGAAAGAGAGAGAGAGAGCGCTGTAACATAGTGTATATGTAAATAAGTTACTGTACAATGCTTTTTAAACAAAAGGCATTCTGCTACCTTTATTTTTTAGCATAAAGGGTCTTCATACGCCACTAAAGGCTGAGTAGGTGCTCAAAGTCATTGTTTTATAATTTTATGTTTTGACATTCCTTTTTTTTTTTGTTCAAGTATTTTTTTTTAAATCAACTGTATTGTATTTGATTTTTTTGGTTTATTTTTGTAATTCTTTTTTAGTCCTTGGTGCACATAGTACTGGGGCACACAGTACTTCTGTCTCCTCTGTCTAGCTGGAGGCTGAGTGCTGTTAAAAAATAAAGGTGGTTGTAATAAGACTGTGTTTGTGCTCTATCATGTACGGAGCAGCTATGCTTTCTTTGGTCTGGATATTCCTTAGTGCTAAAAGGTAACGCTGGATAAGACTTGATTTATTTAGTTCTGAGTTCTGAGTGGATGCCCTCGAAGATGAATGTGAAACCGGGACTTACCAGCCGTAACTTCCAGGTACTGGGTAAACACAGTAATAGCCGACTCGCATGTAAGGGATGTAGCCGCGAAATCATGCGACGTCGTTTTCGGTTGGTTTCAGGCAAAAATAGCGCTATTATACTCAAAATTGCATTTGATTATCATATTGGCGGATGTGAGAATTTTTGATTTCGCACCAAATTTTGCGCAGGTCCAGGTAATTTACCTCGAATTCGTCTGACTGAATATATATACTGAGAATATGCGATTTCCAGTTTGAGTGTAATTCCCTTCGAAATAAAATTCGCTCGTACTCTCGGACAAGATCGCTCACGTGTGAGTCAGCTTTAACATTTCCAACAAAGTGAAGCATGACGTATTTGCAGTAAATATCAATGACATGCAGCCATTTCTGGTTCTGAATGATGTGTTCAGGACTTTCTTGCTGTGAGGTGGACGTGCTAAGCACATCACCGTGCCTCCCTCTTCATGATACTTTCTGTTCGGAGAGGGTCAATTTTATTACACTAATTGGTAAACTAATATAACCTTGTGCTCTGCTACCGTATCATTTCTAGGTGCAAAAGCCCCTCTGTTGGACGTACACGCCACCTCGCTGTTCTGTCTGCTACACCGCTGTACAGTCCCAGTAGATGAGTCACTCTCATTAAGGATAAGGATAAGCCTGCTTTAGGTGCTTATATGTAAGGAATAATCTGTCCAACCTCATTCCACCATGAGGTATGTAAGCATCGAGACAGTTTCTGTAAATGTTTTGTAATTTTCGTAAATTTGTCACCATACAACACAGGATTTGAAAGGTAGCAGTCATGATGCGACTAAGGTGTAGACTTTCAGTTTTAATTTCAGGGTTTAAACAAAAGTATTGCTTAAGGGGTGATCATACTAGAGGTACTATAGAAAAGTGACTGACGCAAATTGATTTTTTGCGATCTATTTTACGAATTTTGAAATTCGTGTTTCGCAACTCCACATACAAGCAAGTATTTTGCATCTTAAATAGGTGTACCATGTGAAAGGTGCACTACAATTTGTGACTAATTTGTGATTGGTTTAGAGATGTTTGGCGAAAAAGGCTAATCTCCTTTCATAAATCATTCACGTTTTACTCCCTTTTTGTTCTCAAACCATCAGCTTTTTATTTGCAATTTATTTTTATTTGTGAATAAAACAAGAATGATGACAAAATACACTGAATATGGCGGATGCCAGCGAGTCTCAAGCTTTTTCAAACTTGCCGCGTCAAAGTCGTCTCCAACTTGTTGCTTTTCCTTGCGAACGAAAAATCAATAATTTGTGAGCAAAACGACAACTTTGAGATGTGCGGACTGTTTTAGAATAGTTTAAGATTATTCTGCATCAGAGCCTCGTTTCCAACATTCATAGAAATTTCAAACATGTTTAAATAAATCTTATGATGAGTTCACCAACTAGGGGACTAAAACGCAATGCTGTGAATGTTGCATGACAATTTTGAGATTATTTTGAGAATGAAAACTGACAGCTGCGAATTGTCTTTCACATCAATCGCTTTTTTACTGCACCTCTAGTGTGATCACCCCCTCAGCCTTTTAGGAATTACAACCATTTTGACACATAATTGTTCATTTTCCGAAGCTCAGAAATGGACAATGTTTCATCCATTTATGACAAATTGAGATAAAACTCATCTGGAATTGATTGAATTTGTTTTTGGCAGCTGTTTATGGGAATTGTCACTGTGTTCCAAAAACATGTGAAGGCCAACAAAGGAGGCCATTGTCAGGTTGAAAAAATGAAACACATGCCAGGGAGATAGCATAAAATTGAAAGTTGCCAATTCAAAGCTGGAATACACTCACTACCTCAGCAACAGCAAACAACCTGAAAGACCACAGAAAACAGCTAAACTGGACAAAAAGGTAATGAACCAAAACATGCAGTGAAAGCAACCAAAGAGCTTTGAAATATTTTTACGTGACTGAAGTCAGTTGAATTAAGTGAGCGTTCTTTTCCTTTACTAAAAACAAACCTGAAGGAAGAAGCACCCAGCAACGGAAGGAGTCGCCAGATAAGGCCTGGGAAACATCTGAAGGAAGGATTTAAACAAAACATTTGATGTCAATGGGTTCAAATCAATCATCTGCATATGATTTCCATCCAAGTTTGAAAAATGATGCTTACATTTTTATAAGTATGTTGGTTTGTTCAGTTATTTCTGAGCCTTTTAAAGTGGGGGTGATGTGTAAAAATGCCTGTGCTTCCTAAAAAGTTAATGCAACACTTTTTTACACCCCTTGAATTAAATCTGAAAGTCGACAATCACGTCTTTACTGCTTCATTTCAAGTGCATTGTGGTGGTGTATAGAGGCAAAAGGACAAAAATTGTATGGGGTGTCCAAATACTTATGAACCTAACTCTATCTGTCACCAAAGGGAACTAGCTCTGGTGTTGTATTGGCCTGCCAGACTGGTAGATGGTGTGCGAAAACCCTTAATTAGCAGAAATATGGAAAGGAAGACGGAGGGATTCCTCAGTGTGGAAGTTGTATCGCAGTCAAGGGATGAGGGATTGAATTGGCGTCCCAATGTTATCAAACTGCCATTCAGTTGTACACTATCTAAATTGGAATTCTTTAGGTAAAAGCCAGATGAGTAATGGTAGCTCGGTGGTTAAGGTTTTGGGTTACTGATCTGAAGGTTAAGTGTTCAAGCCCCAGTACTACCAAGCTGCTACTGTTGAGGCCTCTGGATAAAACCGTCTGTCAAATGGCATAAATGTAAATGAGTAAACTGAGAACTCCACTTGTTATGTTACAGACACTGGTGTAGTCCAGCTAACGCAGTAGGTTCAGGGTGAAAGCATGTGGTACAGCAAGCGAATCCCACCAGGTAGGAGAATGCAAGGTGAGTCCTATTGAGTTACAACACAGCAATCTGTAGATCTACATCATAAACAGTGATATGAGAGGAAAAACTAACAAGCCTGACACGTAATTAACCAGCAAGCTCCAAATGTAATACGTAGTATAACTGTACATGGTCATAACTATGTGCAAATGATTAAAAAAAAGATAAAGATGGCTGCATTGTGGTATTTACTGATAAGCGTACATGAGTTCAGGACATAGCAGAAGGCCTCAATATGTGTGCGCGCACATATTTAACGCTTATTGTAATGTTTATTGGTCATATTCTACACTTCTAAATCTTTTGAGAATCATATTCTAGCAGCCCTTTCCTAATATCCTGGTAATGCTAGATCGGGACTGTTTGTGCCCCCAAATTCCAAGGAATAACAAGATGAACAAAGTCCTTCAGCAGGCATAGGGTGGAGGCTTTTCGAAAGGCCCTAATGACTGTGGATAGAGCGAAGGTGCGTTTGGAGTGACCATGTAGCCTGAAGTGTCTGGACAGGCAGACTGAGATGGAACTGAAGGGTTGATATTGCTGGGTTGAATAGGAGGCTGGCTCTCGTCTGATGGAGACACAGGCACCTCAGGGCTGTGCTGGGAAGGACTGCCTGCTGGGTAGCTGTTAAGGTGCTGAGGAACAGAAGGAAGAGGTTAAGGACTAAGAGTTGTTTACGAACATTGTTACAGTACTCAGATATGTCTAGTCCACCAAGACAAGATAAGTGATGTTTTACTAGAACTGGAGGAACAATGCAGATGAGTGTTGAGATATCATCCATATTATGCAAGTTTAGCAATAATTATTCGCAAGCACTCCCAAGGATAAAAGTCGGCCCTGACAGAGCAATATGGGGATGACATAGTTGAGCGTGGGGGAATATTAGTGAAAGGCTGTCGCCGATGATGGGGTTGACCATGGCCTTAATCATGTAAGATGCACTAGGCACATTAAGAAAACTCGGAGGTAAGATTCTTTCTGAATATGGCCCTGGCTGTACACCTTATTACCTGCATGGGCATTGGATAATTGGGGTAAGCAGGCAGGGCTTGTCCAGATGGGCAGAATCCTGCATAAGTGACCACATGCTGAGTGGGATTATAAAGGATGTGTGGTGGAGGAGCTGGCCTGGGAGACATCTGGGACTGAACAGCTGGAACCTGTAATGCAGGAGGAGAGAGAGGAGCTGTGGTCAATATTCTGTATGATCTATTGTATTAAGGCATTTTAGATTTCATTCATAATTAGCTCTGCCATAAAATAGAGTTTTGGCAGAGGAACTGTGATCACTGGCAGTTCGGCAGTCAGTTTGTTTGTCAGTTTGTCTGTGTACAAAATCCTGACACCACCAGTACAACGATTTAAAAAATTGATATTTTATTTTATTTATTTTTACCAAACTTGGTGGGTACACTACCCTAAGTGAGTTCCAGAGAGTATCTGATTTTGGAAAACCTAGGTCAGGGGTGTCAAACTCATGAGGGCTGCATCATAAAATTCATAGGTCGCCAAGGGCTAAATAATCACTGAACATCTATTTCAAAAAGGGACATGAAATCTGCATGGCAAAATTATTACTTGGTATTTGTTCTTTTTTCCTTTTTTTCACATTCCCTTTCTGACATCACTTGACCGGAGATTAGCTAGCTTGCAATCTTTCATGAGTCATGAATGACTAGCTGTTTATTTAAAATAAGATGCTGCCACCTAGTGGAAGGATGATCAATTACATTTCATTGTAACCCTGATGCAAAGAATGTACGATGATCATATTCAGTACCCAGATGAAACCCACGCAAACACAGCAAGAACATGCACACTCCACACAGAAGTGCCCTCTCTGAGCCCGGGACTTGAACCCAGGACTTTTTTTGCTGTGAGGTGGACGTGTTAACCACTACAGCACCTTGCTGCCCAATGTTCTTAACATTTAAGATTAATCTGAGCAATTTACAAAGTCACAGTAGTCATGAGGTGGTTCATCACTAAACAGCTAGTAAAACTTTTTAAAAAGGTTCTCACCAGGTCCTTGAAGGCTCCCAGTATGGCGGCAGTAATGATTCCCAGGAAAACTCCCAGCACATTGAGCACTACATTAGACCACATCAGCCTGTGCAAGTGCACCACATCCCAGCAACTACTCACACCTATGAACTCAAAGTACTGGCTGTGGTACTCGGGGCTGGAGAGAGAGAGAGGAACACAAAAATATTTAACGTTTTTACACCTCATTTGCCTTTATACAGGCAGGTAAAGAGAGAGGTCAAGTGGTAGTAGTTCCAGATGCTACATTACAGCGAAATGCTAATGCACAGCACAGCAAACACAACTCACCTCTCACAATTGTATAAATCACAGCAGTAACAAGTGTTTGTCTTCACCTTGAGCTTGCAGTCTTGATTATAGTTCTGACACATAACCTGTGGAAACAGGGCCAGAGAGACAAACGTAAAGATCATGCATTAAACTGTTGTCCTAAACAAACCCCTGGCAGAAATGGAAAAGGAATCCCCACATGTAGATGATCTTCTCCCAGCGTTTTTACTTGATATAAATAATCATATCACAGATACGGCACAGAACTATTACATAGCTAAACTTTCTGTCTTCATGAAACATGCCTTATACAGATTAAATACACTGCCCAGCCAAAAATAAAAAATTGCACACACTAATATTTTCATGAAAGGCATTTATCCTTGATTACAGCATGTAATCTCAATGGCAGTGTTGCTACAGTTGGTCCAGTCGAGGCTCAGCAACATTAATGTGGCAATGAAATGAAGTCAGCTGATGAGCTGAATGTAGTGAATGAGCAGGTTATCACATCGATGGACTTTTATTCCCTGATGGCACGGATATAAAATGGGGACTCAGATAATGAGCGAGTGGTTCAGGGAGCACGAGGAATCATTTTCACATATGTATCGGCACCCCAGAGTCCTGACCTTAACCCTATTGAAAGTTTGGGGATGTGCTGGAGAAGACTTTATGAAGTGGTTCAGTTTTTCCCTCATCGATTCAAGACATCAGTGAGAAATGAACCTGACACTCGATGGAAATAAATGTTATGTTGCTTAAGTTTGTTGAAACAATGCCATGACGACTACATGCTGTAAGCAAGGATAAAGGCGGAACAATTTATTTGGGTTTTTTTTTTTGGCTGGGAAGTGTATAATTATTTTGATTAATGTTTTTTTAGAAGTAGAAATGTACATTATGGATCAAGTGTGGAGATCCTATAATTTATGCCAGGGGTTGTCCAACAGGAGGCCACATAAAATGTAAATATGCTGCATTTAAGTGTCTTCTGGTTCCCAGCTCTCGTTACTCTAACATGATTATCACTTGCTCGGACGTTCCACAGATTATGAGTTCTATCACTTTTGCTTGCTTTATTGAACAATAATGTAGCAGCTCAAATATTCTACTGGCAAAAAGTCTACAGGTTTCATCAGTAATTCAAGAGGTTTTACAAAAGTATTGCATTAACCATTTAGGGTTTTACAGTCATTTATACACAGTCACCCTATTTTCACAGGCTCAAAAGTAAGTGGACAAATTAACGTAATTGTGAATGTAATTCTTAGTTATACAGTTCCATTGGCTGCCGTACATACACCCCCGTGTCCACCATATTTGACAGATAATGTGTTATGCATTGGTTATCTTCTCTATATGCTTTTTCCCCATCATTCTGGTACAACTTTGTCTTGGTTTCATCTGTCCAAAAAAATCATGTTCCAGTCTGGAAAGGTTTCTATCAAAGTCTAATCTGGCTTTTTCTGTTCTTGAGTATTGCCACTGCTTTGCATCTCAAGGACATCTCGATCTTTTTATCTATCTTTTTATTAATAGATAAATATAACACTAATTGCGCTTTCCCGCCTGACTCGATTCATGTGGTGTCGTATGTGCTGCACGATTATAGGACAGGTAAGCTGTTGAGACAGCTACTTTGGTTGGGCTCGGTGGCCCTCCCTGAATTCCACGGCCGACTTGATACTTTGGTTGGGCTCGGTGGCCCCCATTATTCCATGGGCGACTCGATTTATGTGGTAGCGCACGCGTGGCAGTTTCTAGAGTTCTCGCACAAAACAAAACGTGTACAAGCGGACTATATAGACTTGGAATAACTTCCCCTCACAGCACTCCACTTCTCTATGAGAACCTCTAGTTTATTGATTTATTCCCCCATTTCCCTCCTAAGGTTTAGTCGCATCCAATTCCCATCCGCCTATTTATAAACTGATGCACATGCGCATTTGGAGGCGGCATAACACACCTGGTGATTAAGCGCTATCCGCCCCTTTTATACAAATAAGTTCACAGATGCCCATGGATTGGCTGCTGATTGCTGTGAGTGACAGGGGAGTGTATTCTATTCCTCCCTCCCACGAGAAGTCAGCCAATTAGCTCCGATGGACTCCCGATCGTGGATGGCTGCAGCATCAGCGTGGATTCGAACTTGCGATCTCCAGATTGATAGTCTTGCATCTCGGGAGCCCCATGGGTTGTTAAATTACAACTGCAAGTGTTTATATATTCCAAATACGTATAGACCTAACTATATGCATTTCAAACATCAAACTTCACTAACAAACTTCCTCGCTAATGACTAAGTCACAGGTTCTCTACCTTGGGGGTCACCTGAGATGTGGATGGGGTTGCAGGTTTTTTTTGTTTAAATAATGTAACTCTGCACCTGATTCATTGTATTTATTATTATGTAATTTCGTTTATGATACTTTTCTAATAAGTTAATCTGGGTGATTTTTACACAAGAGTCTATTTAAATTAAATAGATTTTTTTTTTATCATATTTTTGTGTGTGGGTGGCATAGTGGTTAGCACATCCACCTCACAGCAAGAAGGTCCTTGGTTCGAGTCCTGATTTCGGCGACGGCGTTTCTGTGTGGAGTTGTGTGGATGTTCTTCTCATGCTTATGTGGGTTTCCTTGGAGTACTCCGGTTTCCTCCCACAGTACAAAAACTTTAGGCTAACTGGCTGTTCCAAATTGCCCCTAGATGTGAGTGTGATTGTAAAGGATTGTGAAGAGCTGCTCAAGGTAAATCCCGCCTTTGCCCAGAGTCGGCTGAGATATCAGCGAACAGTTCTCCAAATGGAGTTAAACTACCTAGACAGCGTCTGGTGTTTGCTTCTTTATTCTTGCAGTTTGCACAGTCAAGAAGTGAACCTGTCACCCAATATCTTATCAGAAAAAAATCTGCATATCAGATAATGTCATACAGACTGCTTATAGACTATAATATATAAACAGTTCAGACCAACTTTTCTCATCCTGCAGTCTGATAGAATTTTACTCTTTCGACTCTGTATGTATTACTTTCTAGATACATATATTGAGAGAGGTTATTACTCACCTCATTGTAGTAGTTGTCATACGCATAACCTGTGCTACTGGCATAGAACTCACACCTTCCTTCTGTTAGGGGCCTTCTATCCTAGAATCAAAAGAAAACATTTTATTGACTCAGCAAACTGTGAGTACCACAACTATATTGATTAATTAAAATGAGGGCATCCGTGGCCTAATCGTTAGAGAAGCAGGTTTGGGACCAAAAGGAAAAATGTGTGTTGGCGGACCGACCCCACCTCCCCTTTCTCCACCTTCGTGCCCTTGAGCAAGGTACCTAACCCCCAACTGCTCTCCAGGCACGACAATGTGACTGCCCACTCCAGTCCACCACTGGGTGTGCGCATTGTTTACGTGTGTGCGTGTGTACTCACTTGGATTTAAAATGCAGAGCCAAATTTCCCTTACAGGATAAATATGGAATATCAAAATTAAAAAAGAATGTCTGCCAGTGTCAAAGCAAGACATGAAAAAAAATTGCCCACAGACGTCCAGATGATCCCGCAAGGCCGGACTATTTAACAAGTCCTGAATATAAATGTGACCTTGTGACCTTGAAACAAGGTCAAGGTGACCCATATACAATCCCAACCTATTCATCACTGACGGGGATCCTTACACCAAATTTGGTGATCCTATATCATTTCCTTCCAAAGTTATCGCTCTAACTATTCGCATGGACGGACTGATGGACAGAATCCATTTCTCTATGCAGTTATAAAGCATAGAGCCAGATTCGGTTCAAACTTGTCCGGTTAATGTTCATTAAGTCTTTGCAGTGTGTGTAAGCCTCTGCTTCAATGTAGCATAAATGCCAGGAGTCAAATATCAGAGGGGATGGATTTTTAGCTCCTGCCATCACTGAAAATGGGCTGAGCAGGAGCTAAAAATCAGTCCCCTCTGATATTTGACTCCTGGCATTTATGCTACATTGAAGCTTTTTAAGACGTGATGAACATTAACCAACCAACTTTATCTGGCTCTATGCTTTATAACAGCATGATGTTCCGTTCCGGTTCAGGCTGCTGCAGATTCCGTGCACGTGATTTCACATTCAATCTTTCTTACTTAAACTTCAAGAATGGCAGTTATTCATCCTTGTACTGACTAATCATTTCTCATAATATTAAAAATTAAATTAAATTGTTAATGATTGTACTATTTGATTATTGGATGATTTATTTGACTATTGTATGAGAAGTTTATTCACAGAAATGTGTGTAAGATTATTTTATTATTTTATGTAGGGCCCATTCCACTCTGTACGAGTATTGCTTGACTGCCCTTGAACATTGGAGCAAAATGTCAGACCTTCAAAAGAAACAAAATGGCAGTCCTAAGCGAAGGGAAACATGTTCACTGATCGTGACTTTAAAACACTTCTGTTAGTCGCTCTGGAAAAGAGCTGCTAAATGCTGTAAATTTAAATTTCAATGTAATCATATATAAATGTAAACTCACAGGAGTTTCAATAACATGGACCCAGGCATCCTGTATCAGGTTATTATCCTTGCAAAATTTCTGTGTGCAGTCATAACACACAGGATTCTGAGGGCCGACGATAATGAGCTGCTCTTCCATGTTGATGTGAGCGTGATATTTAAACTCGTGTTTATGGTTTTCATACGGAAAATTTACGTGGAAGTCCGTGCTAATGTTACTGAAAAAGTAATCAAATAAGGAATTCCACATAGTATGTCTCAGCACCAAGTCTCTCCCTTGCTGCAGTCTATCTCAGCTGACAATGGGTGAAGGCGGGGTACACCGCAAACAGCTCGCCAGACCATCATAGGGCAACACACACAACCATTCACATTCATTAGGGTCAACTTGGAACAGCCAGTTTTGGATGGTAGAAGGAAACTGGAGTACCCTAAGGAAACCCATGCAAGCACTGGGAGAACATGCAAACTCCACACAGAAACACCTGAGCCAAGGAATCGAACCCAGGACCTTCTTGCTTTGAGGCAGACCGGCTAAACACTACCCCACTGTGCCGCGAATAAACTCCCTATTTCCAAAAATACTTCTGATTACAGATTGTTCACCCTCACCCCTTTTTCCAATAAATGACTGTATATTAGCATGAGGTGAGGGACAGGTCAGAATCTGGCTTCTAGGGTTCAGCGGCTGGACTGCAGTGAGACGGAGGTGTGTGAGTGGACCACTGAGTCACATCACCTAGCCCGATGAGATGAGGCTGCTGTTTGATTATATCCACAAAGTTTTATTACCAATGCTGACCCCCAAAACGAGGATGACAGGAGAAATTGGATGACAAAAAATAAGGAAGTGACTAAATTTATGCATGTTCTGCACACATACACGCGGCCTGGTGTTGTAGTGGTTAGCACGTCCACCTCACAGCAAGAAGATCCTGGGTTCGAGCCACCGGTTCGTTTCTGTGGGAAGTTTGCATGATCTTCCTCTGTTTGTTTGGGTTTCCTGCGGGTGCTCCGGTTTCCTCCCACAGTCCAAAGACATGCACATTATGTTAATTGGGCATTCCAAAATTGCCCCTACATGTTCATGTGTGTTGGCCCTACTGTTCAGGGCGTACCCCGCCTTTACCCATCGTCGGTTGAGATAAGCTCCAGGCTCCCCGAAACTCTAATAGGATTAAGCGGTTCAGCGATTTAATGAATGAATGAGTGAATACTTACAATATACTCAGCGGCAATGATGCCGTCAATAATGGCACAGAAGAAACAGGAGATCACCCCCAGGCTAATGAAAATGATGGATGCCACCAACTATAAGAGAAAACAAGACATAAACATGGCCACATCAGAAAAATTTAAACAAGTTGTTGGAAGTCACCTCAAGTTCCCAGCTTCAGTCACTTTACCTACATTTAGCTTTAAAAGATTTTGGGCTTCGACAGTCCCCTCATTTTTCTATTAATAAAATAAAAACAAAACGATGCATGGTCATTTAGTTTTTCAAAAAAGTTTATAATCAGGCCTAAGCATGGTGCAGAGTAACGCCCCTCTGGTTTTCCAACCTACAGTCTCTCTGGTGATGGGGCGAGAATGAGGGAGCAGGTGAATGACTATTTTAGGTATTAGAGTTACGAGGAATTTGCCTTGTTTCCTATTTATACATCAGTGTAAAACTGTGAATAATATATTTTACACACCAGTTAGTTTTCACTCATCATTTTCTGAGCCGCTTAATCTTAATTAGGGTCGTGGGGAGGCTGGCGCCCATCTCAGCCGACTCTGTGTGAGGACAGAGTACACCCTGGACAGCTCGCCAGACCATCGCTCACCAGTTATTTTATTATTTACAATTACCCCGTCCTAATCTGTTAATGATATATTAGATATAATTTAAAGTAATCTATTCATGATTCATTTTAATTGTTAGGGGCGAATGAATGAATGTCAAGTCAGGAGTGAGAAAAAGCAGGGTGTATTATTTTCTTTTCTTTTTTATTATGTTAGTTTTTCTATAAATATATATTTTATAAGTTATTTATTTATTTATAAATATATACATACACACACACACACACACACACTGCCTGGCCACTCTAATATTTTCATATAGTGAATTTATCCTTGATCTCAGAATGTAATTTCCATGGCATTGTTAGTCTGGTCGAGGCTCAGCAACATTAATGTGGCAATAAAATGAAGTCAGCTGATGATCTGTATGTTCTGAATGAGCAGGTTATCACATCAATGGACTTTTTCCTTCCCTGATGGTGCGGATATAAAATGGGGACTCAGATAATGAGCGAGGGAGCACGAGGGATCATTTTTACATATGTATTGGCACCCCAGAGTCCCGATCTGAAAGTTTTCGGGATGTGCTGGAGAAGACTTTATGGAGCGGTTAGGTTTTTCCCTCATCGATTCAAGACTTTGGTGAGAAATGACATCGACACTGGATGGAAATAAATGTTGTGTTTCTTAAGTCTGTTGGAAAAATGGCATGAGGTTTACTTGCTGTAAGTAAGGCTAAAGGCGGAACAGCAACATATTCATGTGTGTGACTTTTTTTTGCCAGGGCAGAGTGTTTTATTGAATCTAGTTCCAGAGCTAAAGGAAATATGTATGCCCTTGTTGGTCTCCTCACTAGATTAAAACTTAAAAAGTTTTCAGATTTATCAAGCAAAAAGAAAAAACTGACTAGGTTGTATGGCCAGATGAATGAGGATTTAAATGTTATAACGCTTGCACAGTTACCACTGCAAACCCAAAAGCATGGGGAGTACATGCAAACTACACACAGAAATAGACTTAAACCCAGGACCTTCTTGCTGCGAGGTCGACACGCGAACCTCTACGCCATCGTGTCAGCATTAGAGTATATTCATATCACACAAAGAATGGGAGAAGCCACACATCTGAACTGAGATCATTTTACTTTGTTAAATTATTTTATATCTGAATGGAACACACAGAGAATTTTAGTCGAACATTTGTCTTCAGTTTGTGTTGGATTCCAGTCCACAATCCAGTCCAAACACACACATTTATACATGGCCATGCGTTTTGTAAATGCCCTTGTCTCTCTTTCCTTCGTTGCTAGTTGATAACTCCAGTGTCTGGATGTGGACTGAAGTAATAAAGGAAATGTACAGCCTTTGAAACTGTCTGCCAACCTGCTTCTTTATGGGTGATTTACTGAGCAAAGGCAGCCTGAAGGGCAACACTACTCTCAGCAAAGGGCAATCTCATTCACCGATCCGATTCCACAAACACTGCAAAAGCTTACTGCGGATAATGAAAACTTTTACATCTGGCAATTTCTCTGCTCATCTGAACGTTCTTGCCAACCACGGAATCCAAATCAACTTTTAAGAAATGCATTGGTTTCATGAGTTTTGGTTTCATTTCCTGGAAAACATACCAACCAGACTGATTATAAATTTTGTCACTCCTAAAAATCCTGTCCAACTGGGAGTTTTTTAATCAGGGATGGTTCGTAGAGTGAAATCATTAGTGCATGATGAACAGTGGATGCGATAAACGCCACTCTTCTGTCCAGCCAAAAAAAGAGACATTAAGCACATGTGAGCTTGTGTATACTGAGCTAAAATCACGACTCTAAACTCCGTGTCCATCTGCCGTTCTGCTGTGAGCCTCACTGTGATGGCGCCGTTGATTAAAGTGCTAAAGTTAAAGTCCTTACAAAAGGACGTTAGCTTCAGCCCATAGCTCGAACTCTTACTAGGAGTAAAGACAAGGCAAGTAATCTATGTGATGTTGACATGTTTCAATCTGGCACCCTAAAGAATTCTTCAACATGTTTAATTTCATATTATTTCAAACAAAGGGCTGCTGTAAAAACATTTCATCCATATTGTATTTTCTTTATTTCTAAAAGAAGTTTAGAGCTATCTCTCTAAAGAGTTCTCCAGTTTTTTTTTCTCTGTAAAATTTTTTTATGGCTGTATAGAATTCTAACACATATCAAAAAGGACCATTAACTATCTAAAAAAATGTCGCTTTTTTTTGATAGTTTGTGACCATCCATATTTCCCTTGATCACATTTTGGAGGATTTCATTGGGGCTCAGGTCTGGAAGTTACGCTGGCAATGAATAGGTCTTGAATTTGTGGTCCTCCATCTTACACCTTGATTGACCAGTCTGTATGGAAGGGTGCATTGTCCTGCTGGAAAACCCAATCCTCAGAATTAGGGAACCTTTACGAAGGAGAAGGAAGCTTTGTACATGGTTTGATTCATGCATCCTTCACAAACATACATTTGTTTGCCTTGCTGAGGTACCCCCAGATCACATCCCATCCTACATCCATCAGATTTCCCAATAGCCACTTTCCTTACTATCAAATTAGAGCTGAGCGAGGATGAGTGAGCCAAGGCCTTTAACGTTTCTGGTGGCACTTCAAGGGCTTGATTGTGGTTCCTCTGGCCTTAATTAAGGCTAGAAAGCTGAAGATTTCGACCCAACTGAAACCCATGGGCCATACGAGGCTAACCAGGGGTATCACTTTGAAAATGGCGAATGAATGAATGATTCTGCAGATGAAAAAGTACAAACGAATGCAATTACCCAAAGCCCAGTGTTGCCATGACATTCATGTCTGTACATAACTTCTCAAAGCAAATGTAAGTCTTTTCATTTTCCACCTAAAAGCAGGAATACTTCCAAACTTGGATAAATTCCACTGGACCTAATCAACAAATATCATTTCACGAACCTATAGAGGGACAGACAGAATGGGCCATGACGGCAGAGAGCTAATGGACAATTTTTGGGAGTTCTTATAAAACACCAATACTTATTTATTACTTAGCTAGCAATTTTTTTTCTTTAATGACCTGATCCCAAAACCCAGCCAATCAGAGCTTTTACACTGTCAGCATAACTACACCCCATAGTGGAACAACTGAGAAGGGACAAAAGCATCTGTATCACCTCATAATCGTCTCTATTAGTTCAAGGCCAAACAGAATAGCATGGTCAAGTGATCGATGACACTGGTGGTCACTGGTTTAATGAGAACCGTGGTGTCCGGAGGTAGAATTATAACCCCTGACAAGAATACTGCCTTGGCCACAAGGTGACCTAGAGAACAGCAAATACTGAAATGTTTTACAACATAGTACGCACACTCCACAAGGGAGGATGTATTTGGGCGAGGTTCTTCCTAATACATCAACACTATAGTTTTAAGTGTGTAGCAGATTTAACGCATTCTATATAAGGTTACTATAACCTACAGTCGTGTAGACATCCTTTAAGTATTTTAATCAATTTCTTAACAATATTCGCATCACATAGGCATGTCATTCTGGCTATGTGACTAAACAGTGGCTGATTTATGTTGTAAGAATACTTAAGTCCAATCATAAGTAAAATCTGTGCATATTTCAAGTGATAAAACCTGTAGTAAAGTTTTGGCCCTGACTCAGCTCTGTTATTTATATATGATTGTGTTTATTATTTATGTATGATTTACAGTGGTGTTTAACAGTACTTTAACTTTAACTTTAATGGGGCAGCCGTGGCGTAATGGTTAGGGAAGCGGGTTTGGGACAGAAAGGTTGGCGTATCGATTCCTGAAGCAGCAGGAAAAGTGTGTGGTGGTGGGAGAAGTGAGCAGCACCTCCCCTTCCAAAAAAGGGTGGCAATATAGCTTACAGCAGGTTATGGTCACTGAATTGTTCACAATCAGTTAATTACTGATCAGGATTTTAATGTACAGTGTTTAAAAGAAATATGGATTAAATCCCACAAGGGAAATTTAGCTTCTGCATTTAACCGATCCAAAGTGTACTGTGAGCACACACACACTCAGTGGACTGTGAGCACACACACAAGCAGTGGACTGCTACACATTAGGACACCTGGAGAGCAGTTTGGAGTTAGGTGTCTTGCTAAAGAGCACTTTACCCGTGAAGGTGGAGGAAGGGAAGGTGCTGCTCACTCCCCCCATCGCCAAATATTTTCTAATCGAACCAACGACCCTTAGGTCCCAAACCTGTTTCTCTAACCAGTAGGTCATGGTTGCCCCCATACATTCCCAATGGTGCTTGAAGGTGTGTGAACTCTAGAATTTTCTATATTTCTACATAAATATGACTTAAAACATCATCAGATCACAGAAGTCCAAAAAGTCTGCAAAGAGAACCCAGTTAAACAAATAAGACTAAATATTTTACATTTAATTATTGAAGAAAATGCTCCAATATTACATATCTGTGAGTGGCAAAAGTATGTGAACCTTTGCTTTCAGACCCCCTTATGCAGTAATAACTGTATATAAACATTTGTGGTAACTGTTGATCAGTCCTGCACTTTCACTTGGAGAAATATTAGTTTATTCCTTCATACAGAACAGCTACAACTACAGGATGTTGGTAGGTTTCCTTACATGAACTATTCACACAACATGCTGCATGACCCAGTTTCCTTTGAGATTCATTTCACAGACAAATATCCTGAAAATTTCCATTAGAATTCACTGGTATAATTCAGAATTCATTGTTCTTTTGGGGAGGACAAACTGTCCTGGCCCAGATGCAGCAACACAAGACCAAACCATTGTACTACCACCACCACAAATTACAGATGAGATAAGGTTCTTACAGTGGTGCTTGAAAGTTTGTGAACACTTACGAATTTTATACATTTCTGCGTGAATATGAAAAAAAAACATCATCAGATGTCCAAAAAGTAGATAAAGAGAACGCAGTTAAATAAATGACAGAATATTTTACTCTGTGATTTATTTATTGAGGAAAACGATCCAATATTTCATATCTGTGAGTGGCAAAAGTATGTGAACCTTTGATTTTAGTATCTGGTGTGATCCCCTTTTGCAGCAATAACTGCAACTAAAGGTTTCCGGTAGCTGTTGATCAGTCCTGCACATCAGCTTGGAGGAATTTTAGCCCATTCTGATGTACAGAATAGCTTCAACTCTGGGATGTTGGTGGGTTTCCTCGTATGAACTGCTCGCTTCAGGTCCTTCCACATTTGGTCACGACTTTGACTTGGCCATTCCAAAACATTAACTTTATTCTTCTTTAACCATTCTTTGGTAGAACAACTTGTGTTGCATGACCCACTTTCTCTTGAGATTCAGAGGTTCTTTCATTTTCATTTAGTATTTGCTGGTATAATTCAGAATTCATTGTTCCATCCTGGCCCAGATGCAGCAAAACAGGCCCAAACCATGATACTACCACCACCATGTTTCACAGATGTGATAAGGTTCTTATGCTGGAATACAGTGTTCTACTTTCTAAAAACAAAAGCTTCTTATTCAAAACCAAAAAGTTCTATTTTGGTCTCATCCCTCCACATTTTTCAAAAGCCTTCTGGTTTGTCCATGTGATTTTTAGCAGACTGCAGACGAGCAGCAGTCTCCTGATGGTGGACTCATGAACATTAATAATAGCCAATGCGAGAGAGGCCTTCAGATGTTTAGAAGTTACCCTGGGGTCCTTGGTGACCTTGCAGACTATTACACGCTTTGCTCTGGGAGTGATCTTAGTTGGTCGACCACTCCTGGGGAGGATAACAATGGACTTAAATTTGTACACAGTCTGTCTTACTGTGGATTAATGGAGTCCAAACTCTTTAGAAATGGTTTTGGAACCTTTTCTAGTCTGAATTGCATAATAACTCTTTTCCTGAGGTCCTCCGAAATCTTCTTTGTTCGTGCCATGATACACTTCCACAAACGTCTTGACTTTGATCGATCTGTATTCTTTAAATCAAACTGTTAAAGGGTGGCAGTGTTCTTTTTGGAGAGCTCAGCATTTTTGTTTAGCATTCTGCTAATGGTGGACTACTGAACACTAACAATATTCAATGTGAGAGAGCCCTTTAGTTGCTTAGAACTGGGTTCAGCTGCGACCTTGCTGACAATAGCACACGTTGCACTTGGTGTGATCTTTGTTGGTCGAACACTCCTGGAGAAGGTGACAATGGTCTTGAAATTCTTCCATTTGCACTTAATCTGTCTGACTGTGGATTTGTGGAGTCCAAACTCTTTATAGATGGTTTTGTAATCTTTTCCGGCCTGATGAGCAGTAACAACTCTTTTGTAGAGGTCCTCACAAATCTCCTTTTTTGTGCCATGATACACCTCCAGACATATGTGCAGTGAAGATCAGACTTTGATAGGTCTGTATTCTTTAATTAACTAAAAACACAACAGTTGATTAAAAGCATCTGACTCTGTTTGCGCCTTCAAATTAACTGCTAATCCTACAGGTTCAAATATTTCTTTACCACTTACAGATATAAGAACTGGCGAGCTTACAGAACTGGTGAGCTGTTCATGGTGTACCCCGCCCTCTTCCAGAGTGGGATGAGATGGGGCGCTAGCCTCCCCGCAACTCTAATTAGGATTAAGCGGCTTGAAAATTAAAATGAATGAATGAATGAACCGGCTACTCTAAGTTACCCATAGGTATGAATGTGAGTGCAAATGGTTGTCTGTCTGTGTCTGTATTAGCCCTGCAATAGACTTGCAACCGGTTTAGCATGTACCCCACCCCTTACCCAAGGTCAGTTGGGACCCTGACGAGGAAGCAGTATAAACATTGGATGGATGGATAGATTTAAGATCACAGTCTTGTACCACTGTACCTGGGTGTACCTCTGGTGTTGTGTGATCCATCTACTCTATCTCTGTACATCAAAAGGGGCAGGCTAGTCATCTGTCTCCAAACAGTGACGTCTGCAGCAGGGGGAAGAACCTTCTCTTAGGAGTCGTACTTCACAGAGTCCCTCCCTGTACTTAGCATGTAATAAATACTGATGTTCAACAACATCCCCATTTTCCGTCCAGCCAACCAACAACAAGGTGCATTGATATGTACATGAGTGCAAACATTTCTGTTGCTGATTGGTTGGAATAGTGATTTGTGGCTCACACTGAGCTACTTTCTTTGTTTGCCCTCAACAGATTCAGGGTGGTGTATAAACACTGGCTTTCTTTTTTTTTTCAGACTGCACACAGAACAGGACAGCAAGCAGGCGGTAAGGACATATAAGCTGAATCTTAAATATTGTACACTGGATCAGAATCAATGGCTAGGTCTGGAACTCTGGGCAAAGGCAGGGTACACCTTGAACAGCTCACCACTCCATGGTAGGGCCAATACAAACGCACACATTCATACCTAGGACCAATCTGGAACAGCCAATCAGCCATATGTGCATGTCTTTGTATTTTGGGAGGAAACCGGAGAACCCGGAGGAAACCCACACAAGCACTGGGAGAACATGAAATCTCCACACAGGAACACCCAAGGACACCCCCGGGACTTGATCCCCGGACCTTTCGTGCTGTGAGGCGGATGTGCTAACCCATATGCCACCGTGCGACCCAATTTGTAATCAGTAAAAACCAACTAACTGTTGCCTCAATTAATTTCAATTATTGGCGATTAACTTGATGCATCAATCGAAACGCAGTCAATGTTCCCTTATTTTTAAATTTTCACGGTACAGCAGAGGAACGGAAGACAATACGTGGCCTCACTAACATGCTACCTGACACTAGCGATCCGGCAGTAGCATGATACGGCTTTTTTCCCATTAATGCGTAAGACGGACCGACTGCTCCTCAGCGTGACTCGGGATGAAAATGAGGAGCATTCAGCCAAATTACTGTGTGTGTGTGTATGTGTGTGTAAGATTGTGATTGTATATGTAAGATGTTACATGAGTACGTACATACAGTTGTATCAGCATGAAGGAGAATGTGTGTAAGCATTAGGGGGGTTCAGTTACGAACACTGCGCCGCTGTGTGGGCTATGTCCGTGGATGAGTGTGCACGTGAGCCTTCACCATTAAATTTTAAAGGATGTTCTGGGATCAGTGCCAACATGTTGGGTACAGAGAGCAGGTCTGGAAATCACACACAGGTGTTTCTATAATCGGGAACTCTTACATCCCGGACCCCAGTAATATTACCAAAGCATGGATTTAAAATAAATTTTTAAAAAAATGACGGAATCATGCATGAAGCATTGGGTGTGTGCTGTAAGATTATATGTTAGGTGTTATATGTCAGTGGGACACTGTGTGCTTTTCTAAAATCCGCAGAAATTTGCTTCTGCGGAGAAGGAGGGCGACACGGTGATATGGCATCTCAGGTTACACTAAAGTCAGTCACCATTCATTAATAAAATAACGACTCTGTTACTGCAGGTGACTAAGGAAGGACACTGGCCTACATTTGTTACTGTTCACAGTAACAGTGCATTCTCTGTTGGTTTGTTTCTCATACACAAGTTTAATATGATGTTTCGTTTTGCGGTTCTCTTGTGCGAAAGTCAGAAACTATATATATTGATTTCAGATTTTGTTTCATACAGAATGCTAGTACTATAACGGACATGTGCTGATGTTACATTTACAACATATTCCATTTTAATAAATTACCTAATTTGGTTAAAGTCGGGCAACACGGAAGCGTAGTGGTTAACACATCAGCCTCACAGCCAGAAGGTCCCGGGTTCGAGTACTGGGCTCGGCGAGGGCGTTTCTGTGTGGAGTCTGCATGTTCTCCCCGTGCGTGCATGGATTTCCTCTGGATACTCCGGTTTCCTCCCACAGTCACACACTCATTAGCGCTAAATGGCCATTCCAAATTGCCCCTAGGTGTGAATGGTTTTGTGTGTGTGTGTGTGCGTGTGATGACCTGTGATGGCCTGGTGATATGTTCAGGGTGAACCCCCGCCTTAGCCCAGTGTTGGGCGGGATAGGCTCTAGGCTTCACGAGACCCGATAGGATGAAGCGGTTCAGCAAGTGAATAAGGAAGAGTGAGTACCTTTACTAGCTTTAATTCTGGTGGTGAGAAAAGCCTGTTTGAAGTCGGCTCACCGAGAGAGAAGACAGATGCTGAAAGTCAGTGTTTTCTGAGAAATCCAGCCTTTCCATGCTAATATAACTTTCCTTCATGCTCATGCTTAAAGCCATTAACCAATCACAACGAATGTTGCTGACTGCATCTCGACTTCAGGCAGTTAAGAAAGCAAGGCCCATTTATTGTTTAATTTTATTTGTCATGTACTCCCAGGTATAATAGTATCTGTGTGCAATAAGATCCCTACGTCCTTTCACATGTAACCCAATCATTCAGTCACAGAAATAAACACAAGTACCGAAATCAGATTGTGATTGATTCATGCAATGCTGCTAATGACAAAAATACTGAGGGCAGAAATAGTCCTGAAGAGAAAAACTCCCTCCGGAGAAACAACCTATAGAAACTATTGAAGCAAATTCATTCAGCTTTGATTCGTGTTAACATCTTTGTTGCATTTTAAAAACGACTGGTGGAGCGTTCACTGACCTTTCGCCTGTTTTGGGTACTCGGACACACGCATGCTCTGTCTAACTTGAAGACAAAGATAAACTTGTTGTTTAATTATCTTATTAGATCCTTGAGTTAAACCTACTGGAAAGTTCACGTCTATGTAAATATAATGCATGTGTCCGAGTACCCATAACACGCCAAAGGTCAGTGAACGCATGTGTTCGCTCCACCAGTCCCACTAAACTACAATTTCCCTAAGCTCTCAATGAAAGGACCAGCTTGTGCAAAAAAGTTCCACTTTCCAATTCATTGTGCAAGTTACAAACAGTGGGATTAAAAAAGATGGTTTTCCCAATTTTTTTTCTTCTTTAGAAATCGTGAATATTACCATCAGTGGATTACTGTCTCACATACAGATATACAGTGAAAACATCTTTATTAAAGTATATAAAATACTTAAACTTCTTTGTTATTAATTTGTGCTGATATTATTAGATAATATTATTCATTTTTCCGTCATCCGTGTTCGCATGATGATGTAATGACACCTCAGTAGATGTTAACAAGTGGACAGAAGTGGTCTTTAAAAAAACAGTAGGAAGTGAAAGAGCTCTTATTTACCATGGGTCTGCGATTCTCCACCACGTTGAGCCCAACGACGCCCAAGAAAGTCCCGAAGCTCAGCTGAGAAAAGGAATGAAGAGTTTTTAGTTTGTAGACAGTTTAGGATATAAAGTACTAAAACTCTTCATTCAAACACACCCACACTCAGGTCCCGTACACCTGAAGCTGTTACTCACTATGATTCCTGAGTAGTAACCAGCCACCGCCACGTTTCCAGTGCGGGTAGCAGCGATGAGGCCGATCAGCAAGATGACGACGGACAGGACGTGTAAAGCCACGGTGCACCACATCGCTGTGCAGCGTCTCTTTGAGTAATGTTCTGTGAGAAGATTCAACAAAACGCACATGGTAACATCTGGATTTAAATAAAGTTCCTCAGGGTGTGTTTTTTGCTTATTAAAATACTTCTGCGTACAACCTTTAAGGGTTTACCAAAGGGTTCTACTGGGAGCTATTTTAAGCAGAACTGTTGGAGGGTTTAAATACCGACTTTAAGAGGTACTGCTCACTTAAAGGTGTTTATTGAGCAATAAACTGAAAATCAAATGATGAAACACATCGATGCAACTTTTAATTAAAAAAAGGTATTTTATTTGTTCATGTCTTCTCTCAGCCGCTTAATCCTAATTAGGGTCGCAGGGAGGCTGGTGCCCCTCTCAGCCGACTCTGGGCGGAGGTGGGGTACACCTCCTCACTACTAAATATTCCACAGTCAACTGTCAGTGATATAATAACGCTGAAGCGATTGGGAACACAGCAACTCAGCCATGAAGTGGTAGGCCACATAAAATGACACTGCGGGGTCAGCGGATGCTCAGGTGCATAGTGCGCAGAGGTCGCCGACTTTCAGCAGAGCCAATCACTACAGACCTCCAAACTTCACGTGGCCTTTAGATTAGCTCAAGAACAGTGCATAGAGAGCTTCATGGAACGGGTTTCCATGGCAGTTGCCCATGCCGAGCAGTTGCATCCAAGCCCTACATCATCATGTGCAATGCAAAGCGTTGGATGCAGTGGTGTAAAGCACGCCGCCACTGGACTCTAGAACAGTGGAGACGCGTTCTCCAGAGTGATGAATCACACTTCTTCATCTGATGGGCAATCTGATGGACGAGTCTGGGTTTCAAGTTCGAGTTTATTTCTCATATACAGCTAATAAGTAAACATCACTACCGGCAATGAAATTCTTCGACTCAAAGCCCCCTCAATATTGACCTCTAGAAACAAATATTGCACATAAAATTAACATAAAATTAAGTAAAAATAAAACTATATAAAAGTAAAAGGAATAAATAAATATATTGGAGGTTGCTAGGAGAACGGTACTCATCTGACTGCACTGTGCCGAGTGTACAGTTTGGTGGAGGGGGGTTATGGTGTTGGGTTGTTTTTCAGGAGCTGTTCCTGGCCCCTTCGTTCCACTGAAAGGAACTCAGCTTCAGCGTACCAAGAGATTTTGAACAATTTCATGCTCCCAAGTTTGTGGGAACAGTTTGGGAATGGCCTCTTCCTGTTCCAGCATGACTGCGCACCAGTGCACAAAGCAAGGTCCATAAAGAGTCCTGACCTCAACCCGATAGAACACCATTGGGACGAATTAGAGCGGAGACTGTGAGCCAGGTCTTCTTGTCCAACATCAGGGTCTGACCTCACAAATGCGCTTCTGTAAGAATGGTCGAAAGTTCTCATAAACACACCCCTAAACCCTGTGGAAGCTTGCCCAGAAGAGTTGAAGCTGTTGTAGCTGCAGAGGGTGGGCTGATATCATATTAAACCCTCTGGATTAAGAATGGGATGTCACTTAAATTCATATGAGTGTGAGTGAAGGCAGACAAGCGAATACGATTGGCAGTGAGTGTATATTCTATAACCCTAGAATCTTTTTCAAACAAACAAAAACATTTCAAATTCTACATTATGTGAGATGGAGAGAGGGGGGTTTACAGTTTACTGAAGTACTTTTCTTTTTAAAAAAAGAGGCATTCACACGATATACTCTAACCAACATCTAACACCGACCCAGTTTTCTCCTCCTTAAGTAAGTCGGTTGGGCTTTTACACCCGAGCTCATCAGGGTGGAGTTTATTCCTGGTTTCTGTAGCGTGAAGTGACTAGAAGTTCAACTCCTCCTGGATGGGACGCTGGTCCATCGCAGGTTACCTTCCCAGTATTTTTACTGGTACCCGTTTATACCTGCTGGGTGGACAGAGGCGGGGACCTTAGCACGGTGGGGGGGATTAGAACCCATGACCTCTTGATCTTGAGCCCAGCACCCTAACCACTACAGCAATAGCCCCCGATCACTGTCCTTAAGTGTACGAAAGCAGTTTTTTTTATTATATCAGAGGAATAAGAGTATTATTTATTACTGTTAATGGTAGTCACTGTGAATTCAGACATTTGGACTGTACTGTAATTACAGCCTTATGCTTGACTTAAGGTGAAGCTGTGAAGGAAAAAATGCACTAAAATCATCCTTATAAAACTGCCATCCCTTTTTCCCTCCTCGGGATTAATGATGTTAAATCTCTTCAGGTGCCATTCAATGCGTAATTCGCGTCGGTGCAGTCGAGGTAACGCAAGATATTAATACAGGAGTAAATTTCAGTTTATAATCGTAACCTTATAGATTTATTCATATGAAGTAGTAAAAGTGCACCGTATCACATTGACTGTAACTCACTGCTTCATGGTTAGATTTTGGCCATGATTGAGGGAAGTGTGAATAATCCCTTCACTTCAGTCCATAAAACGTAAATATTTTGTTTAAAAAAGGTTAAATTACAGCAGCACGACAACGTGTGTGTGTGTATACATATAATGCATATAAACATACCTCCAATATATGTGTGAGTGTGTGTGCAAGTGTATACGTATAATACATACACACATACCTCCCATATATATCTGTGTGTGCAAGTGTATACATAAATTACATATACACATACCTCCCATATATATGTGTGAGTGTGTGTGTATACAAATAATGCATATACACACATCATTTGACAGACGCTCTTATCCAGAGTGACTTACAATTATCCTTTTTATACAATTGAGCAATTAAGGCTTAAAGGCCTTGCTCAAGGGCCCAACAGTGGTGATAGTGGGAATCGAACTGCTGACCTTCGGATCAGCTACCACTTAACCACTATGCCACCACTGTCCCTCACATATACCTCACATATATATGTGCGAGTGTGTGTGTATACATATAATGCATATACACATACCTCTCATATACATGTGGGTACATGTGTATACATAAAATAGATATACATACACCTCCTATATATGTGAGTTTGTGTGTGTATGAGCATAACGTATATATACACATACCTCCAATATATATATATATATATATATATATATATATATATATATATATGTATATATATATATGTGTGTGTGTGTGTGTGTGTGAAATTAGTAACTAAGTATTATATCATATAATATATATAATAAGCTAGTAATATTTATATAAAGAGGTACAGAATGAATCCTATCAGTGAGTAAAATGTACAGTATTATCAAAATGATAAAGAGTGGAATCTAAATGTAGTGCAAAATGCAAATGTATAACAGTGGATGTTGTTATATTGAGGAGTTGTACAGTTTAATGGCCACAGGTAGAACTGATTTTCTGTGTCATTCAGTGGAGCATTTAGGTGGTATCAGTCTCTCACTGAACGTGCTCCTGTGACTGATCAGCAGGTTTAGAAGCAGGTGGGAGGTATTGTTCAGTATTGTCTTTATTTTGGACAACATTCGCCTTTCCGACACTACCGTCAGAGAGTCCATCTCCATCCCCACAGCGTTTTTGGCCTTTCGGATCAGTTTGTTTAGTCTGTTTGCATCTGTAACCCTCAGCGTGCTGCTCCAGCATGCAACTGCACAGAGAATAGCACTGTCCACATCAAACTTATAAAACATCCTAAGCAATGTTCGGCAGATGTTAAACGACCTTAGCTGCCTCAAAAAATAGAGACAGCTGTGGCCCTTTTTGTAAAGTGCGGTAGTGAAGATAAGGTTAAGATTAGTGAAGGTAAGTTGGTTCCAGAGAGAGGAGCCAGGAGGGGTCCTTAAAAGACTCAGCTCATTGTATGTTAGTTAGTTAGTTAGTTAGTTAGTTAGTTAGTTAGTTATTTGTTTGTTTGTTTGTTTGTTTGTTTGTTTATTTATTTATTTATTCATTCATTCATTCATTCATTCATTCATATATTTATTTATTTATCGGACATGGCAATAATGAACTGCTTTCCATGTTGATATAGTTAGAATCATTAAACTTGTGTTCTTTGTTTTCCTAGGGAAAATGTTTTAGCGGTATCTGTCAATATCTTTTCATTCATTCATTCATTCATTTAAATCACATCACTTGAAAGTTCAGCTCAGTTTATCTCTGTATACATTTACGGCATTTGGCAGACACACTTATCTTTAACTTACATTTATCAGTTTAAAAAATCTGAGCAGCTGAGGGTTAGAAGTCTTTCTCAAGGTCCCTACAGTGGCAGCTTGGTGGTACTGGAGCTTGAACCCATGACCTTCGGATCAGTAACCCTGAGCCTTACCCCCTGTGCCACCACTGCCCACACCCATATTACATCGCTTGAGAAAATTTGGCCCATCATCAATCATTTTGCTGACTTTTGCTGACAACATGGTTACCTGTCCTTCATCACTTCCAGTATGCCTGTACATTTTTGTTAGATTACACTTTACCTTCCTGTTTTGTTTGTTATGAGCCTCAGCCATGTTTTACTATCAACTGGACAGAGTACCACACAGATGGTAGTTGCTGACTATCTCTTGGCTGCAGCCCTTAAGGCTCACTGTCCAGAGTCAACAGTGGGAGTACGTTGACCGAAGGGGATAGTTGTATTGCAGCAGATGGAAAAGAGGCAAGTTTAACTAGCATGAGATAATCCTCACCTATGCACTATTACAGATAGACTACTTAAATGTCTTGGCTTTGTTGTAAATGTTGTAACCAGGGAGAGAGAATGGCAGACCTTGTAACACATGCACATAGAGTATTCATTTGAACCATGAACAGGGCAAAGGTCAGAAGTTATTGACAGCCTTTTTCATCTGGTGTATTTTTGGTTGTGTTTTTAAATATGCACTGAAAATCACAGGAATATTAATTCAAAGCCCAAAGTTCTGCTTAAATACCAACTGCTTCCAGAATCTTCTTCTGCACTCATCTATACCAGGCTCTACAGTTTTGCTGCCAAACAGACCAGCTGAGATGTAAACACCACATCTGGTGCTAATATGTATACAACAGAATTTTATGTCCTCAGTGGAGGGGAAAAATAGGAATGGCTGGATCATCGGCTGACCTTGATGGTTGGCCCTGACTATATAGAGGACACATATCAACAACACAGGCAGCATTTATTATTCATGTCATGCTGTACATTTAGCTCATTAACTTTCAGTTAATTGTACAAGAACACTGGAGAATACCTCTCAAGAATTAATTCACTTGACTGTAGAGGTCTTGAGAACAGATGTCTCCTCTGAATAGTCAGCGTAAGCCTCTTCATCACTTTCACTCGCCTCAAGAATGTGCATCATGTGTTACATTCTCTTTTAGAGACTCCTCATGTGACATTTTGGCCCTTGTACTAGAAAATGTTTTGAACATATAAGCTATAAACTCTCCACTGACTGTCTGCCCAGATACTATACCTTATCTATTACACAAATACCATCTTAACTCTTTGAAGTGTTTCAAAAACTTAAGGATTCCAACCATTACAAAACTCATACATTGTGTACACAACTCATGTACTGTGACAAAGCAGTGGAAAACCTTGTAGTGAATCAGTGTAATGTACTGAATGTAATTCTTATTTAATTGACAGCAGTTGTCGAATATCCATGCTTCGTACCCAATCAGGAGTTAGTCTTTGATAAACTTACTGATAGACAGTTCTCACAGGACAGAGGTCAAATATTTTATTAATTGTCACTATACTGGTTTTGTCTGAAAATATCTTTTAATTTCAGAATTTATTCTGATCATATGCCTGACTAATGTTTTGTAGAGGGGATATAAAATTCTTCACATTTAAAGATGAAATTGCATGGTTTTTTTTTTGTAAAAGATAAAATGAAAGGAAAAACTATAAAAGATTGATTTCTACCCTTAATCTGATTCAGCAAACCAACAAATTTCAAGTGAAAAATTAAGCATGATGGTGGCAGTATCAGGTTAGAGAACTGCTTGTCAGCCACATCTGGGGCTCTAGTCAATAGTGAGATAGAGATAGTAAATTATAAGCAACCCCAAAGACCAATCTATTTTAATTTTGGCCCCTGTTAAACAAATGCAGAAAAAAAATGATGATACAAAGCAACAACAAACCAAAGCTTAAATCCATCCATCCATCAATCCATTTGCAAAATGGCGTAATCCTATAAGGGTCACAGGGAAGCTGGAGCCCATCTGAGCCAACACACAAACAGGAGCAAAGTAGCCAGTTACCTTATTGTGCATGTCTTTGGATTATGGGAGGTAATGCATCCAAGCACAGGGAGAACATACTCCACACATAAATGCCTTCGCCGAACGCAGGACTCAAACCCAGGACTTTCTTCCTGTGGGACAGATGTGTTTCTCACTATTTCACCATTCCAGCCCAGTACAAATCTAACTCACCAAAAAGGAAAAAAAACATCTTTAGAAGATAAAGTTCAACATTGTGAAATGACCCAATCACCAGATCTGAATCCTACAAAAAAACAAACAAACAAAAAACTGTGTAATGACTGACAGAGGCCTGTGCACAGATCTTTTTTTTTCTGTAAAAAATTTTTGAGTATTTTTAAAGAAAGGGTGGGATAAAACTGGCAAATAAAGATGTGCTTAGTTGGTAGAATCCTACTCAAAAATATTCTTTATATGTGTATATTGGTTTAGAGGCTTTCCTTTTTCCTGGTCTAAAATTTCACTTGTCCTTTGTTGGAATCTAAAATGTCATTAAAGTTGTTTTTATGACAAAAAAAGCCATTTTACTGCACTACTGAGAAGTTTTTTTCCCTAATGAATTAATCAGATATTAATAACTGATATTTATGCTGAGACACTGCACCTTTTGCGTACTTGCTGTATTTGCACCAAATCTTTTTTTAATTCACAGATTCCCTGTTTTGCCTTGGTCTTGTTATTAACAGATCTCCAGTAAGACTTTGTATTAGTTGTCACATCTTAACAGATTTTTGATTCATACGCTCTGTGTGCTTCTCTGACAGTATTAGCCAAGCTGTTTCCTTAAAGACCTGAATTTCTCATAATCTTCCTTTCCCTTAACCTTTATGCAAGTCCCACTGAAATTAAAAGATCTCTTTTTCAAGGGATCCCTGGCCAAAATAGCAACAACACCAAGTTCTACATACAGAACATCAAACATACATCAAACACTAAAATAATAAATAATAATAATAATAACAATAATAATAATAATAATCATTATTATTATTATTATTATTATTATTATTATTATTATTATTATTATTATTGTTATTATTATTATTATTATTATTATTTGAGCAAGCATTTGGTAAAGTAAAGCAGTTACAAACTCCTATAGAATCTACCACTAAATCCTTCACCATTTTTTAAAATCCCCAATCGGGATCAGCTCTAAAAGCTGTAGATCAGCCTGCAGCTGATTCCAATCTGATAAAAGCCTGTTTGCCAAGTTCAGTGCAAATCTTAGGGACAGTCAGTAAAAGGATGACAATAATAACTGGTTTTAAATAAAATATATCCACAAAGGTAAGAGGGGAGCAGACCAAGGATGAATATATAGATAAAATAATACCAATGTGTGAGTCTGGGCATAGTCAGGGAGGGCCACTTAACTCTGGACTGTGCAAGCATTGGACAGAGGCATGCATATATAGCAGATCAACATAGTCAAGCAAAGGGAGGAACATAGCCTCAACCAGCTTTTTCCTGGAAACATAGGAAAAACAGGATTTATTTCTAAAATAGAAACTTAGCTTAAGCTTAAGCTTCTTTACTAGGTTTTCAATATGAGGTATAAAAGTTAAACACTCATCAATTAAAATACCCAAACACTTGAACTGTGCACTTGCACAATCTGACTGCCCTGCAGGGTTTTAATGATCGGAAGAGAATCTACTCTATTCCTAGCATTAGAGAGCAGCATTATTGTAGTTTTTGTATATTAAGTTAACATAAGTTTTTGATCAAGCAGGCATAACTGTACAATATCAAAAACAGACTGCAAATATTCGTGAGATTGAGCAAGGGTAGCACCACAGCAATTAAAGCCTTTGCTTGAGGATGTGGTGGTCAACAGTGTCAAAGGCTTTTGAAAGGTTGATATAAAGAGCGGCACAGGTTTTATTGTTGACCAGTGCCTGAATTATGTCACTGATGCCGTGATGGTGTCATGTTGTTTTTCTAAAACCAGACTGGTATAGGGAGAGAATGTTATTGGCACTTGTCAAAGCTCTTCAATTGATTACTTACCGGGCGGCACGGTGGCGCAGTGGCGCAGTGGTTAGCACGTCTGCCTCACAGCAAGAAGGTCCTGGGTTCGATTCCCAGC
>JAOUQZ010000026.1:3635668-3650853 GCA_028564935.1 Neosilurus hyrtlii
TGTCAGCCTGTCTCTCCCTCTCTCCCTCTGTCAGCCTGTCTCTCCCTCTCTCCCTCTGTCAGCCTGTCTCTCCCTCTCTCCCTCTGTCAGCCTGTCTCTCCCTCTGTCAGCCTGTCTCTCTCTCTTCCTCTCCCTCTGTCAGCCCCCCTCTCTCTCTCCCCCTCTCAGTCTGTCAGCCCCTCTCTCTCGCTCTCTCTCCCCCTCAGTCTGTCAGCCTGTCGCTCTTTCTCTCTCCCCCGTCTGTCAGCCCGTCTCTCTTGCTCCCTCTCCGTCTGTCAGCTCATCTCTCTTTCTCGCTCCCTCTGTCTCGCTCCCTCTCTGTCTGTCAGCCCATCTCTCTTGCTCCCTGTCTCTCTCCCTCTCCGTCTGTGAGCCCGTCTCTCTCCGTCCGTCAGCCCGTCTCGCTCTCTCCCTCTCCGTCCGTCAGCCCGCCCCTCTCTCTCTCACTCTCTCCGTCCGTCAGCCCGTCTCTCTCCCTCTCCGTCCGTCAGCCCATCTCTCTCTCCCTCTCCGTCCGTCAACCCGTCTCTCTTTCTCCCTCTCCGTCCGTCAGCCCGTCCATCGCTCACTCACCCTTTGTCCCTCTTGCTCTCTCCGTCTGTCTACCTGCTCCTCTACTTGTCTCTTTCTCTCCCCATCATCGTTCGCTCTCCTGACTCCGCCCTTCTCTCTCCCCCTCTCCCTCCTGTCCTGCTATGATTGCTGGATCTATTTTGATAGCTGAGTTCAACATTCTTGCATTCCCTCCCTGACTTGTGGGTTTTCCCACAACTGCAGACTCAGCAGCAAAGTGCATTTATTCAACATAATTTTGATGGTGGAAAGGTTTATAAAACACTCTCAGGTCTCGAGCTGAAAACGTTTATCCCGTTAAACCCTAATAGAGTGCAAACACTGAATGGAGAGAGAAACTACAGAACCTTGAGTTCATACCTTTTCATTGGTTTCCACCAGTTCAGTCTTCAGCAGTTTAATCTCCTCTCTCATCTGGTCTCTCTCTTCAGTCAGAGACGCAATACTGACCCGATGTCTCTCCAACTCGGCTTTGTTATCCAGGTCATCTTTACATTTCTCAGCCAGTAAATTGTCCTTTTCGGTTGTTGCAGATTGGAGCTCATCAATCAACTGCATCAGCTGCAGTACAGATGATATAACTTCAGGACATCGCTATCTGATCTCCATCTTTAAATATTTCTAATTATTGAGGGATTTCTTTTCTAAAAAAAGAGGCTAGATTAGGATTACCCGATGATTCTTCTCCTCCAGATCACTGCTCATCTGGTTCTTCTCCTCCCTCAGACCCTGTACGATCTCCAGCAGCTGGTCTCTTTCTTCACCGAGAGCAGACGTACTCGCTCGGATCGTCTCCAGTTCCGTGTCCTCCACAGCACCGTTAACCCTGTCCCTCAGAAGCTCGTCTCTCTCTGCAGTAGCGGACTCAAGTTCCACTCTCATCTGCAGAATCTGAGAAGACATCACGAAACACAAGACGAACGATAATATGGATGAAATTTAAAGGAATTTACCCCCCCCCCAAAAAAATGAAGAATTCTGACCGTGTCTTCCTTCTCTTCTAGGATATTCGTTATCTGAGTCTTATCTTCTCTCAGGGCCTGTAATGCTTCCAGAAGTTGGTCTCTTTCCTCAGCAAGAGTGGTGATGTTGGCCTGCAAGCACTCCAGCTCTTCAATATTGGTCTCATCGCGTATGTTCTCAGAAAGAACATGCTGATTTTCATCATTAACTGCTTTGAGTTCTTCATTCAGATGGTTAATCTGGGATAGAGGAAGAAATAAAATATTGATACTATTTTTGAGAAAAAGTAAAGTTTTTTCGCTCTTTTCAGAACAACATTAATGAGTATTTATGCACAGAGACATCAAAAGGTTGTTTCAGAACACTGCCCATTTGCGGAGCCACAGAAGCATGGAACCTGACTTTTATGGTTGTCCCGTGTCCGTGCCTGGGTTGATGCTGATTGGCAGTTATGCATCACTCACTTGCATGACGACGGGCAGTAATACGAGCATATTTATTCATAATGTAACTGAAATCCAAAAATTGAGGCTCATACACCACCACTCATACTTGCAAAAAAATACAAACAAACAAAAAAATAACCCCTGCACAATCTAGGCAGACAAACTTTTGAAAATACATGAACAGTAACACAGAACATGAACTGGTTAAACAGACAATTACATGAACAAGGCAGATGATACAAATAAACACAGAAATCAGATAGTGAAAGGCGGTAAAAAGAAAACTCAGTGTTCACCTTTTCTGCTTTCTCTCCAGACCATAGTTAGTAAACACGGGGGAGATTTATTTATTTCCCTCTTAATGGATCCCTTGGGGGCACGGTGATGTAGTGGTTAGCACGGCTGTCTCACAACAAGAAGATCCTGGGTTTGATTCCCAGGCTCGGGTGTTTCGGTTTGGAGTTTACATGCTCTCCCTGTGCTTGTGTGGGTTTCCTCCCACAACCCAAAAATATGCACATTAGGCTAAGTAGCTGTTCCAGATTACCCCAGGTGTGGTCGTAAGTGTAAATTACTGTGTGTGTATTGACCTGGCAGTTGTTTGGCGAGCTGTTCAGGGTGTACCCTGCGCGATATGCCTCAGCCTCCCCATGACCCTAGTAAAATGAAGCGGCTCAGCAAATAACCGAGTTATAGGAACTGCGTTGCTCTTATTATATCAGCTTATAAAGTTATATATCGTGGGCTTCACTATTAGGTTAACACATGAATGGATTTCCATAACCTGAAATATAAATACCTGAATTTTCGGATCCTCCACATGTTTGCTGTCCTCACTGCTGTGAGTCTGGGACAGTCTGGACTCTAGCTGAGTCTTCTGCACTTCCAACTCGTGTATGTTCAGCTCCAGCTCCTTGTTATTTGCCAGTGCTGCCCTCAATTCCGCCTGTGTCTCAATCATCTGCATCAGATTATAATGAGTCATTAAATAGTTTTCGGACGACTAGCTCCAGGAAGAATCCAGACAGAGTCATGGTTTACCATTTCCACATTTTCCTGCGCATCGGTCTTCAGCTGCTGATTCTCCTCAGTCAGTGCTGCGAGCTGCTCTTGTAGCTGCTGCACCCAAAGGACAATTTGTTTTAAAATCTAAACATCGCCTGTGAACATATACTATTGTTTACTACATCGAAATGTCGCTCACTTGATGAAGCTCATCTTGCACACATGGGGCTTCTTGGTGTGACCTGACTTCACTCTGAGTTAGCTTCTCCTGCATCTGTACAAGCTGAAAAAAAAACAAACAGTCATCAGGACCACGGTCCAGCGTGACACAATAGAGATCATGACTGCCATGGCCTGGGTTCGATTCCCGGGCTCGGGGCGTTTCAGTGTGCACGTTCTCCCAGTGTTTGCGTGGGTTTCCTTCGGGATTACGCTGCTGAAGAAAACGAATGAATTCCACATCATCTGGGCCTTACCATGTCATTGGCGTCTTCTAGATCTTTCTTTATCTGACTGTGTTCCTCTCTGAGACACTGTAGAATCTCCTGAAGCTGGTTCCTCTCCTCGGTCACGGACGCAACCATGGCATGGAGTCTTCCTACTTCTTGCTCATGATTTCCTTCGGTCGTCTCACAAAGAAGCTGCTCTCGTTCACAGTGAAGAGATCTGAGCTCTTCATCCAACCTCGCCATCTATACAGCAAGTATACAAGTACAACATTAAATAAAAAACAAAAAAAACCTGGAAGACAACAACAAAACACATTCAACTCCTTAGGTTTACAAGTAAATGGGCTCCTGGGTGGCGCATCGACAAGGTGCACGACTATCAACCCAGAGATCGCGAGTTCGAATCCGGATTGATGCCACAGCCATCCGTGGGAGCTAATTGGCTGAGCTTTCACGGGAGGGATGGCATATGCTCACTTCCCTGTCACTCACATCGATCAACAGCCAGTCATGGACTTCTGTGAGCTCATTCGTACAAGTGGGCGGATATCGCTTTTATGTCGCCCCCAAATACACGTGCGCAATAGTTCGAAAAGAGGTGGGTTGTAGCATTGCATGTCACGGAGGGGGCATGTTCATGCTTACGCCTCTCCCTGGTCGGTGGTGGTCAAGTGATCGGGAAGGCAAAGGTTGATGGGTGGGAATTGGATACGACTAAAAATTAGGGGAGAATGAATGAATATATAAATGAATAAATAAAAAACCCGAATAGACTCACTTCCTGGTTGGCTTCCTCTAAAGAAGTGAGTAATTTGCCGTTTTCCACATGAAAGTGTTCCAGGTCTGCCTGCACTTTGGTAAGCTGCTCAGTGGTTTCCGTGTGCTGCCGGCTGATTTCAGCTTCTTTTAGCTGTGCATCAATCATCTGGCTCTCCATCTGGACAAGTTCTTCTTGAGCCTTTTCCAGTTCTTCCTTAAGTCTTAGTTTTTCTTCATTCAATGTGGACTGAGCAACAAGCAAATGGCTCTTCTCGTCTTGTACGGCACTGAGACTTCCTGAGAGCTCGTCAACCTAAGGAAAAAAAAAAAATTGCATCAACACAAAACTAAAAAACCCCAAATAAATAAAATACACTACCCAGCAAACAACAAAACAAAAAAAGGCCCAGACGCTAGCTATTATTCTATTTAAGTGCCTTTAGCCTTGCTTACAGCATATAATCACCATGACATTGTTGCTTTAGTTGGTCAGGTCAATGCCCAGCAACACTAAGTGGCAATAAAAAGAAGTCAGCAGCACGGTGGCACAGTGGTTAGCACGCCTGCCTCTCAGCAAGAAGGCCCGAGTCCAATTCCCGAGCTTGGGGCATTTCTGAGTGGAGTTTGCATGTTCTCCGTGTTCTTTGGTTTCCACGGATATAAAACGGGGACTCAGATAATGTGCGAGTGGTTCAGGGAGCATGAGGAATCATTTTCACATATGTATCGGCACCCCAGAGTCCTGACCTTAACCCTATTGAAAGTTTTCGGTATGTGCTGGAGAAGTTTTTACAGATTGGTGATTAGACGCTGAAGTCAAAGCTAAAGAGCGATATATCAGAGTACGACTTTTGGGGGGTTTTTTTGGGCCGGGCAGTGTTCATGTCTATTACATCAAAGTATACATTACAGTAAATTTAGGTGCAAAAAATACAAATACCAACCAAACACTAAAGCTTTATAATGAAAAATATACAAGCATGTAACTGAAAAGATCACAATCATGACGGAAGCAGCAAAAAAAATCCTTGTTACCTCCACACAATTTGTATTACAATGCTAATTCATAACTGCTAGCATTATTCTATTCAACGAGGTCGTAAATAAATGATGGCGTCCCTACCTTGTCAGTCATGTCCTGATGTTCTCTTTTAAGCCGGGAATTCTCCTGAGTCAACTCCTCAACCTCCGTAACAACCTACATTCACACATGAATAGAATATGCAACTCTGACAGACAATTTCATCCAAAATCCAACCCCAGACCCACGATGGCAAATACCTGTTGCAGATGAACTTCATTCTCCTTGTTAATAATAACGGCGCTCGGATCAGAAAACTGCTTCACGTTCAGCTCCGACTGTAAACGGACGATCTGAGAAATAATCAGGTAAAATTTTATTTAATTCTAGTTATGTTTAAAATATTCATCTTTAAACTCTAATACTTGTCTTGGGCCCTGTATTAAAAAACAAGTTTCAGTATTTAAAGAGTAGTGGCATTGGTCTTCCTTACAGAATAAATTGTGCGTATATAACACGTCTAAGTGATACAGACGATTATTTTACCATAAGTGACAATAAAAAGCACAAAACTGAGTCATTTTATCCCGTGGATTACTAGCAGGGGCTGAACTGAACTGTCTGAACTGGGTTGGATTCTCCAGCACAAGTAAACAAGCAGATCTATTCAGCGAGCAACAGTTTAGGTGATATAAATAAATAAATAAATGCCCAAGAAGCAACTATAGCAGAAATTTGGAGGAAATGGATGTGAATGGTGACCTATTTGAACCAGAGGGGGAGGAGTCTCTTGTGGAGACAGTGAGACGTCACATTCTAGTGACTCTGAGGACGAGAACGTTGATGCACGGGGTCAGTCATGTATCACAGCACTCACATGTATTTTCACAAGGACTGACGTTAGCGGAAAGAACCGCTGATGTTACAAGTGATCGTTTTAAAGAGCTAGTAATACTAATTCATCACAGGTATCCTTTAACGCTGGCTATAACTGAAGAACCCACAAGCCCACAGGAAGATTACCATTATGATTCCCTCACGTTTCTTACCAGCTCATCTCTTTCCTCCATTTCTCTCTTCAGCTGACTTTTCTCTTGCCTCAGTCCCTGCAGTATCTCTTGGAGCTGGTCTCTCTCTTCAGTTAGACAGCTGATATTGCTCTGAATCCTCTCCAACTCAGGGTCACGAGCTTTCTCTGATACAATACGGTCTCTTTCTGCACAAGCAAACTGCAGATCCTGTTTCAGCTGCTGCACCTGGAAACAAACACTTCTTTCAGGACAAGGACTCTGGGATGAAGTTAGGAATCCCAGGTTGCACGGTGGCATAGGGTTAGCACGTTTAGGGTTCGAGTCGGTTGGGTGTTTGTGTGTAGTTTGCATGTTCTCCCCGTGCTTGCGTGGTTCTCCTCCCACAATCCAAAGACATGCACGTTAGGCTAACTGGCTGTTCTACAGTAAAGTGCTCCTAGGTGTGAATCAGAATGGCTGTGTGTGTTGGCCCGGAGATGATCTGGTGTTCAGCGTGTGGCCAGCCTTCACCCAGTGTAGGCTGAGATAGGCTTCAGCCTCCCCACGACCTGATTAAGAGGGGCAACCGTCCATCTACAGTTGCCTAAACACACTCAGCTGAAAGTGCCGTCTGCCCTCTTAAATATGTACGAGCTCACAGAGGTCAACATCTGGCGAGATGATACCAGTGTGATCAGCAGCCAAGAAACTTTGTATGAAATCGTGTTAAAGTACCTGATTCTGCAGATCCTCAACAAGCCCGTTCTCAGCTGGATTCGAATGCCAGGACTCCAGTTGCGCTTTCAATTGGTGTATTTTTTCTTGCTGCACTTTCACCGTCTCCTGAGCTGCCCTCAATTCTTCCTGATGTTCGATCATCTATAATTTGAGACCAATCCTGTTAGAAAACTGAAGAACAAATCTTTTTGGAGCAAGCTGCAATGCACCATGCACGACCCGATCTGTGGCAGGTGACCAAGATAAACAGGGGTTTTTCACATCATCATGTACCTCCCACACTGTGATGGCTAAACGACTGGGTCTGTTTACCTCCTGGCATGCAGTGGTAAGCTACTAAGGTGGACCAAGAAGGACAACCAGTGAACGACTAGAGCATTATAGGTGCCCAAAGCTCACTGATGCATGTGGGAAGAGCTACTGCTAATCCTGGATAGGACAGGAAGGAGTCATAACACACAATGCATTGCAGCCTGCTGTGTACGGGGCTGCCGATCCACAGACCAGTCAACTGGTGTTAATGTTATGGCTGATCGGTGTATCATAAGTCTTCTATCATGAGTTACTCTAATTCCCACCCCTATTCATGCAGCAAGTCATGGTATACATGTGAAGCTACTTGTAAAAGTGCTCCAGGACAATAAACATACCAGCTCAACATTTTCCTCCATGTCTCTTTTCAGTTGATCCCGTTCCTCCTTAACAGTCTGTAGCTCTATCTGGAGGTTCTGAACACTCCCAGCTTGCTCGGAATCCATCATGGTGTGATTCGCTTCCTGGAGCTGGTTCCTCACTTCCGTTGAGGCTGACGGATACCCCTCTCTTTGACTGCGCAGTGACTCCAGTTCCTCACCCAACTGTACAGACTACACAGAAAGAACCGCCACACACACGTAGTTATGAATCCACGATCATCCGAAATGATATAAAACTCCACGGACAGGTGTACCGACCTTCTGCTGGGCCTCCTCCAAGGCACCGAGGAGGTTCCTGTTCTCTTCCAAGAGGTCCTCCAGGTCTGTCTGGACTTTCGTCAGCTGCTCCATGGTTTCGGTGTGCTGTTGGCTTAGCTGAACGTCCTTGAGTTGCGCATCTGCCAGATCCTTCTGCGTTCTCTCCAGCTCCTCCTGGGCCTTCATGGCCTCTCCTTTCAGTCTCTCCTTGTCCTCCATGGACACAGCCTGAGCAGAAACAAGGCTGTCTCTCTCCGCTCGCACAGAGTGAAGTTCATCAGACAGCTCACCCACCTGAAAACAGATAACGCACAAAACGCTAAGCAGTTATACGTCCCATTTCCTATGATAAGTAATGGATATATTTCAAAATTTAGATCTCCGGATTGATGCCACAGCCATCCATGACCGGGAGTCCATGGGAGCTACTTGGCTGAACTCTCACGGGAGGGAGGGACGGCATACGCTCACTTCCCTGTCACTCACAGAAATCACCAGCCAATCATGGGAGTCTGGGAGCTCATTCGTATGAGGGGCGGATAACGCTTCCCTCCGAGTGTGTTAGGCTGCCCCCAAACACGCATGCGCAGCAGTTCAAAAAGGCGGGTGGCAGCATCGAATGTCACGGAGGGGGCATGTGTATGCTTACGTCCCTCCCTGATTGGTGGTGGTCAAGTGCTAGGGAAGGAAATAATTGATGGGTGGGAACTGGATACGACTAAATTAGGGAGAAAAATTGTGTGTGTGTGTGTGGGGGGGGGGGGGGGGGGGGGGGGGGGGGGGGGGGGGGGTGTAGACCAACAACTTTATGATCGGACTGGAATAAGGTCAGAAACTTAACTGCAAAATGGGACTTTTGGATTGTTTTCTATTGGAATGCCTCAATTTTTTTTAAACACTCCCTAATATATAGGCTCTATGCATCAGCTGGGGTATCAGACACCGATCAATAGAGAGCTCCACTTTAAGGCCTTCTTTACATTATAATCCATTTGGGTATGATGGGCAAAAGATCGCCAAAAATCTTACAGCAGGATAAAACATCTTTTGCTACATATTAGTAAAGTTCTTACCTGTCTGAGCAAATCATCTAATTTAGCTGGAAGAACATCCAAAGCTTTCAACTCCTCCATTTTGCTTCGCAGAGCTTTTTCACTCGCCTGGCTCTTCTCAAGATTCTTCTGTAATTCAGCGACTGTTTTCTCCAACATCACGTTATCCAGTACGTCTAAATAAGCCATTTAATAACAAACGTTTGGTTCCATCCTAGACCCGACTTCAGATTTATTTATATGTACCGAGGGATAACAAAACACCCACTTTTGGGAACTTTTCCATCCAGTAGAGCGGTGAGCTTGGTGTTCTCATCAAAAGCTCCGAGTAACTCTTTTTGGAGGTCAGTCTGCATTTTCTTGAAACGGGATTTCTCGTGCTCCAGTTTGCTCTGCAGGGATTTCACCTCGTTCTCCATTTGGCTGTACTGGACAGTCAAAGACGCCTAGCGAAGGAAACGTCACCGAGTTGATTATTAACGAGTAAACTGTTTGTGAAATGTGAAACGTCATTAATACGTACATCTCGCTCTTTCAGGGAGAGATTCTCGCAACGCAGCAGAGCCCAATCCTTTTTGGTTTCCAGACTGAGCCCCTCTGCGTCGTCTAACGAGCGACGTAGCTGCGCTACTTCCTGAACAAGGTCCTTACCGTTCTGTAGGAAAAAATAAACCAGTCAACATCACTTAGAATGACATGAAAGGAAACCATTCCAAACTCTTCTGTTACACATGAACATATGCATACTTTCATCATCAGGTGGTTTTTAGTTACAGGTTCAAAGTTGCAATCTGCTAAAATCTGTTTGATAGTTAGCATTAGCCAGTCTAAAAAGGCTGCTGATTCACTCTCGCAAGAAAACAAAATCGCGAGAACAGGACGTCAGTCAGTCCATATAAGGCTGGTTAATGGCAATAACAATATATAGATATTAAACTAACAAATCAGATGTAAACTAGTGAAATTCAGAAAAAAAAATTTAATTTGGGACAAATACAAAATCATACATGCTTCACACACACATCAAACAAGAGCCCAATCGCACACATGAAAGAAAAAAAAAAATATTGGACCAAGTATTCATATTTAAGTCAGTTCTGCATTATTGATGAACTCACGCATTACAACACGATGTCAAATTAGCATGGCCATACAGAGAAATAAATAATACCTTTAAGTGAATTAAACTGTATATACTAGGGGCGGCACGGTGGCGCAGTGGTTGGCACCTCCACCCCACAGCAAGAGGTCCCGTGCTTGGGCGTTTCTGTTTGGAGTTTGTACATGGTACTCCAGTTTCCTTGCACACTCCAAAGACATGCACATTAGCCTAGCTGGATGCTCCAAACTGTCCCTAGGTGTGAGTGCAACTGTGAACGGCTGTGTGAACTGTTCAGGGTGTACCCTCCCAGTAGCCGAGTGAATGTATATACTAGCATTTGTGATCAAGTGATAAATATGTAATAGTTAATAATCAATAATTACATGTAAACGTCACAAACTAATTAAAATAATTAACATAAACAACTATAAAAAGCACAAAACTGGGTAATTTATTTCTGTGGATTACTAGTGAACCAATGGTTAGTGATTTTCTCCCGGAAGTGATGTGAACTCGTTAGGCGAGGTTCTCCAGCACAAGTAAACAAGCCGATCTATTCAGTGAACGACATTTTAGGTGATTCAAAAAGAACTGTTCAAGAAGCAACTATGGCAGCAATTTGGAGGAAATGGGTGTGACCTATTCGAACCAGAGTGGGAGGAGTCTCTTGTGGAGACAGTGAGACATCATATTCTAGTGACTCTGAGGACGAGAGCGCTGCCAGAAATGAGCGTGACGGTGAATCCAACCTGCTTACGCAGATAATGTTTTGCCGACTCGTTTTGTCGCCAATAACGTGTAATGATGCACAGGGTCAGTGACGCAGCCCAGCCAATCCAACGAGTTCTCGTCACTACCAGGCTGGAACAGCCAATCAGAAAGGCAACATGTCTCTGAGTCACAGATCTCGTATGTACTTTTACAAGGGGCAAGGACTGAAGATGCCGGAAGGATTCGCGACGTGATACGCGATGGACCTAGTAACACCAATTCACCACAGGTTGCCTTTGTCGTCTTCTTATAAGGCAACTATGAATCATATTTTTAACAAATCTCTCCACATACCAAACTCTGCAGGTCCGCTATCAGGTCATTTTTCTTTCTTATCTCCTCGGACATCACCTCCAGGTCAGACTACGATAAACCAATAAAAAAATGAAAAGAAAAGTAGTACCACCACCACTACAGCGTAAAAGTATCACGTTAAACAGTGAAGACACTCCTGGATATTCAGACCTTGCGCTTTTGGACGGTCTCCTCTGCATCTTCCAAAGCCCTTTTCAGTGTGGAAATTTCAGCCTCCAGCTCTCGCTAAAGCAAGACATCAAGAAGAGCACAGCTTAGTACAGATATAAAACCGGCGTTTTACTCAATAGCCATGCGGGTAATAACGTAACAAAGTCTGAAACCCAAGAACCTCGTAGTCTTTTCTGCTCTCCTCTTCAAGTTTCTCAAACTCCTCCATGTCTTTCCGCTCTTTAGCGTCTTTCAGGAGGGTCTCCTTGTCTTTTGTCAGCGCCTCATTGTCCTTCTTAAGGCTCTCGAGGTCCTGAGTCATGAGCTCAAGGTGTTGCTTCAGCATGTCCCGTTCAACAACTATCCCTTCCTGTTTAATAATAAAAATATTTTAAATGTCACACAATGGGAAAAAAGACCATTAGCTGCATTACTGTACTTAACCATTACAACATCATAACCGGAAGCACAGTGGTGTCGCGGTTAGCACGTCCACCTAACAGCAAGAAGGTCCCGGGTTCGAATCTCAGGCTTGGCAAGAGAGTTTCTGCGTGGAGTTTGATGTTCTCCCTGAGTGGGTTTCCTTCACAGTCCAAAGACATGCACATAAGGCTTACTGGCCCGCCATGGGTCTAATGGTTAGGGAAACGGCTTTGGGACCGAAAGGTCGCTGGATTAATTCCCGAAACCAGTGGGAGAAATGTGTGGCGGTGGGGGGAGTGAGCCGCACCTTCCCTTCCTCGACCTTAATGACTGAAGTGCCCTTGAGTAAGACACCCAACCCCCAATTGCTCACCGGACACCCCAATGTGTGGCAGCCCACTGCTCCGAGGGTGTGTGAGCGCTCGTTGTTTACACGCGTGTTCTCACTTCAGATGGGTTAAATGCAGAGGCAGTAATTTTCCTGGCGAGATTAATACAGTATTGGCGGGGTGTTGTTTGTGTTTGCCCTGTAATGGTTTGGCAAGCTGTTTAGGGTGTACCTTGCCTTCGCCCAGAGTCGGCTGAGATAAGCTCCTGCCTTCCCGCAACCTTAATATTGGACAAGGAAAAAACATCTAACCATTCAGCTGTCGTAACAGGAAGGAATGTCTGAGTCATGGTAACTCCTAGTACTCCACCTTCCCCTGAAAACTGTTACTTGTTTCAAGCCATAAAAGAATATGCACTTCTATTAACGGTGCATAAAGAGAATTCTATGTGCCAGATTCAGTAGGTATCTTTCTTTTTTTAATTTTTATAGCATGGCAGTGCATTCCTCATTTGAATACAAACAGCTTTTAACCCAATCACATTGAGGAAGCGTGTGATGCTTCTGTTGTGTATCAACACGCAACCTGGGAGCCAAAACGAACGTTTCTGATAGGACTAATTCACAAAAGAGGACTTCAGCCCACTCACCCTCTCAGAACTCAGCGTGTCGCAGAGCAGGACCGCCTCCGCAAGGTACTATTAAAAGACACAGGAGGAACAGGAAAGATCCATTTCAATAAATACCTCTAATACAACAGAACACGTGTTTGGTGTCGAGTAAAAACATCTAAGCACCACTGAAATTCAGAGAAAGAAACAATCTGGCCATGAATGAATAAGTAACATCACACCTGCTCACAGGCTTTATTACTCTCCGGCTCTGAAGGACCGTCCTGCTGCGTGACCTTCAGTTCCAGCGTGGAACACTTCTGCTCGGCTCTATGTTTCTCCTGCGCCTCCGCCTCCAGCTGTCGCTCTAAGGTCTGTAATCGTGTCTCGAGCTCTTCGGTCCTCTGCTGCAACAGCGCGCTTTTCTCTTCAGCCTTCTGCTTCTCCAGAGTTTCGGTCTTCAGCTGACGCTCCAAACATTCCACTTTGAACACCGGGTTAGGCGAGTCAGTGCAGACGCTGGACAGAGGTGGTGGTGGAGGGGAGGGGGGGATTCGGAGACAAAGCAAATGTGAGTTGCTCCTGTATTTATAATGTCCCCATGGTCAAAAAACTCGTTAAATAATGTGAACAACAGACAGCATACACTGTTCCAAGCCGGTAACAATAATAAGAGGATCAAATCTTTATTCAAGGTATATGATGCTGAACCAGAAGTCCATTTATACCCCAATCAAGCAATAAGAATTTTTTTTTTTTCGATTTTCTCCCGTAATTTTTAGTCGTATCCAATTAGCCACCCATCAACTTTTGCCCTCCCGATCACACGACCACCACCGACCAGGGAGCGGCATAAGCAAGCACACGCACTCTCCATGACATGCAATGCTGCCACCCGCCTCTTTTCGACTGTAGCGCATGAGTAATTGATGGCGGCCTAACACACTCGTACACCCTCGTACAAATGAGCTCACAGACACCCATGATTGGCTGGTGATCACTGGGAGTGATAGGGAAGTAAGCGTATGCCATCCCTCCCTTCCGCGAGAGCTCGACCAATTACCTCCCATGGACTCCCGGTCACGGATGGCTGTGGCATCAATCCGGATTCAAACTTGCGATCTCCGGGTTGATAGTCGCGCACCTTGTCGATGTGCCACTCGGAGCCAAGCGATAAGATTCAATAGAAAAATCTATAAAATAAACTTCCTGGGAATAAAATATACCTCGAGCCAGCAAATTCTCTAAACTCTGCATTTTATCCACTACGCATTCTGATACGTACATACGGATACGTACTCTCTCTACTATGCCACCGTGCCGCCCCGATACTAAACTGTAAATGTTTTACTTTGTAGATATCGTCTGAACTGGTCTTCTCATGTGTGAAATCCCCTCTCCACAGTGACCCTTGCGTGTAGAACAGATAGATGTACATTTTATATACACCTGACCTGCATTGTTCGGAAATCTTGATTTGAGACTTTATTGTGGGCGGCGCAATGCTGTAGTGGCTGGCACATCCGCCTCACAGCAAGACGGTCCTGGGAGGTTCTGTGCAGAGTTCTTCCTGTGCTTGTGTGGGTTTCCTCCCACAGTCCAAAAACATGCGCAGGCTAATTGGCTGTCCTGAATTGCCCCTAGGTGAGAATATGAGTGTGAACGGTCGTGCGTGTTGCCCAGCGACGGTCTGACGAGCTGTTCAGGGCGTACCCCGCCTCCGCCTCTGTCAGCTTCCCTGTGACACTAGCGGGATTAAGCGGTTTTGGCACACAAGTGAGATTTAGACGCACGTTGTTCAGAAAGCTTATCTTTAGTTTTATTTCACTGTTTTGGATGAAACAGCTGAATGGCACTTATGAGGCGAATCGCGGATGTGTGTCGTCTCACCCTTCCGCAGAGCCGCGCAGTGTAACGTGACTCTGATTCAACTCCAGGTCCATGCAGCTGTCCTCAGCGGGGAGGTAAAAACATGGTGACCTGTCAAATTCCTCCATGTCTGTAATCACACACACACACACACACACACACACACACAATTAAAATAAAGTGAAACGATAAGCTTTTAAAAAATAAAAGGAGGGTATTTAAACGCCACCTTCGCTCTCCTCAGTCACGGTAAGATCGGCTTTCCTCTTTTTAAAAAAAGGTTCAGCGAAACTCATGTCATGAGATCCAGAAATATCTTCCAACAATGAACCTGATTGCAAGAGCTTTCCGCCCCACGTCATTCTTCTCTTCGGAATCTTTGATCACAAAATGTGACATAAAATCACTGCTGATGAATATTCGTAAATAAATAAAGTCATGAAGAGAAATGATTTAAAGACATTACCCTTTGGAACGGGACCACATTTGAGGCGGTTACCAAAAGCTGAGTGAGGTTCCTTATTCTATCAGCTTGCTCTCTCTGGAGTTGATCCTTCTCTTGAAGGAGCTGGGTCAGACTCTCCTTCTCGGTCACGGTTGTCTGGGTAACCGAAGAAACCTAAACATGAACAAGCCAACATGTCTCA
>JAOUQZ010000026.1:3650953-3660993 GCA_028564935.1 Neosilurus hyrtlii
CATGTCTCAAACTCACTCGCTCATTTGCCATGCCTAATCTCACTGTTAGGGCTCGCGTTAGGCTGGAGCCTGTCTTGGCCGACACTGGGCGAAGGTGGGGTGCACCCTGAACGGCTCACCAGACCATCAGAGGGCAACACGGCCATTCACGCTCACACTCGCCCCAGGGACAATTTAGAACAACCAATTTGCCTAATGTGCATGTCTTTAGACTGTAGGAAGAAACCAGAGTACCTGGAGGAAACCCACACAAGCACGAGGAGGAGGAGGAGGAGGAAAAGGAGAACATGCAAACTCCAGTCAGAAACGCCCTCGTCAAGCCTGGGACTAGAACCCTGGATCTTCCTGCTGTGAGGTGGACGTGCTAACCGCTGCACCACCCACATCTGCATGTTAACATTTTGACATGTAATATCACCCCGGATGCACTTACCTCCTGAAGACGCCGTTTGAGATCCACGATTTCGTTGCGGTATCTTCTTAAAAGAGCACCATCATCGGAGACCTCGGTGACATGAGGGTCGTTCTTCATGCGTTTTGCTGCACTGGCGAACTGTCACACAGAAAGATTTGAACAATAAACATCCAACGACTGTACGACATGCTGCACGAGACGTCAGTGGGAACGTCTTTTCTCCTCCCCCACCTGTAAAGTGCTGACGGTTTCGTCCACGGTAGCCGGCGTGATGGTGCAGATGATGACGGTTTTGGCGTTGCCACCCAGGGAATTCTGGAGGATCCTGGTCAGTTTGCTGTCTCTGTAGTTTGTGAAACCTCTGAAAAAGATGTGAGGACAGATGTGTGATTAGTTTAGTGCACGCTGACCCCCCCATCATTTCTCCTTTATTCGCACCAGGAAGCTGAAGATAATCCCTACCGACGTGAGAAGCGGGATACACCCTCCCATTCACACCTGTGGGTAATTTAGTATAGCCAGTCGGCCTAACGTGCATGACTCGGAAGAACACCAGAGTACCCAGAGGAAGCCCAGGCAAGCATGTGGAGGACACACCAACACTACACATAAAGCCAGACTCAAATGTAGAACCTTCGGAGAGGTGAGAACCACTGACCCCACATGCCTGATATTTTTCACCCATCACTTTAGAGATATTTTTAAAACAAAACTAGATTAGGAGGCACGATAGTGTCGCGGTTAGCACGTCTGCAAGAAGGTCCTGGGTTTGAGTCCTGGGCGTTTTAGGTGTGGTGTTGGCTTCATGCTCTGCTCATGCGTGTTTCCTCTGGGTACTCCAGTCTCCTCCCAGTAGGCTAATTGGTGGCTACAAATTGCCCCCCCCCACCCCCCCAAAAGTGTGGATGGGTGCATACTGGCCCTGTGATGGATTGGCAAGCTGTGCAGGGTGTACCGCACCTTCAACCAGAGTCGGCTAGCAGGAGCAAACAGCCAGCTAGCTAGCTAAATAAATAAATAAGTGAATGAATGAATAAAAGACTGCTGCTAATAACAACAAATCACCAATCAATCAATCAATCAATAAATAAATGAATGACTAGGTTTTAAATTTTGATTAGAATATTTAAAAATAAATAGATAAAATAAATAAATAATTTAAAATAAATGGCTATATAAATAATAATCTAAAGTAAATAAATAACTATAAACAAAAATTTAAATAAATGTTTAAAAAAAATTTAAATGACAACAATTCAAAATAAATATATAACTAAATAGCTTTAAAAACAAATAAATAACTAGATAGATAGATAGATAGATAAATAGTCCAAAGGTGATACCAAATTTTTAATGTTAACTATACAGGCAGGTATTTAATTCAAATTCACAAAAGATTTTGGGATTCATACTTCTGGCTCTCATCAGACAGTTTCTTGATGACTTGTCCCAAGGTGAAAAGACTGCGATTGATATTACACCCCTCCTTCAACCGGGTCCCTAATATTAAACAGAAAAATGCCAGCATTTAAATAACAATAAATGTACATTTATAAAGATTTTACACGAACAGGACTTCAGCGTACCCTCAGCTCCGGTCTGACTGGCTCGTTCAGCCCCAGCAAGATCCACCAGGTTCTATCGACACGAAAGGAACGAGAGTTGAAATATCGATAAATACGTTCGTGAACATATGAAACCTGAAAGACGAGAAGTCAGCGCACCAGATGGGACACGATGATGGCGCCGTCTGCGTTTTCGCCGGACACCGAGTCACCTCTCTCTCTGCTCTCCAAGATCTGAAAACAAAAAGCGTTATTTCAGCTTACTCAAAAAAAAACATGAGACAAGATAAAAATGAGCAGTAATGAGGAGATCACTCACCATGCGGAAGATGGTGTGAGAGCGACTGCTCCTCTCGTTCATTTTCGTCCTTCCATAATGTCGGTTTTCTAAGTTCAGAAAATTTAGAAATGATTGTAAAGGTGGACAAACCAGTCTCGTAGCAACACTCCACAGTGGTGGTAAATCCTCAGTTCTAACCTTCTGACCCACCCGTCACGGGTAAAATAAGTTCTAGAATAACCTCTTTGGTGAATAATTATTAACCATCGGACTCTCACAGTCACTGATTCTGAAGTAACTTCAACAGAATTCCATCCCAAACCAGTGCTTTGATTTAAAGATGTAATAATTCGAATACAGCAGTCTGTCCTGAGCTGATGGTGCACATGTAGTACCTTTCATACCCAGTGACACGACATTTAAAAAGGACGTTGCCTTAAAAATCCCTTCATAGACCTGTAGCTAATGACCCGTTCACGCATTAGGCCTACCGAGCTGGGGTCTAACACGGACGGTAAACAGGCAATAATATCACCTATACACAAGAGGCACAAAAAAACCCCACTGCAAATCCGAACGTGCAAAAGCATGAAAAGCCATGAGAGCTGCACGTCGATAGTCCCACGCGCCAGACATTAGTATGCGCACGCACTGTGTGGACCGCCAGCCCTAAAACAGCGGCTGGGTATCCGAGGCGACACTTCCGATGGGCGAGTTCGCATGCACAGACATTCAGGATGTAGTTACAATTTCTGCCATGAGAGGGCGACGAAAGGACCGTTTTTTTTTTTTTTTGCAAAAAAAGTTTCGGTTTTAAAATTCATTGCGCACTCAGCAAGTTAAGACCGATAGGTGGGGGTGGGGAGATACGTTCTTCCACAACTGTTTTTTATCTTTTAGAAATCGGGAATATTAACATCGTACCCGTGAAACAAGGAATAATAATAATAATTTTTTTGAAAAAGAACGGCCTTACATAGGTAAAAAATAAGTAAGTAAGTAAATAAGAAAAATAAAAAAGGAGCCATGTTACTTTCTCCTTTCTGGATCCAGCTGAGAACTTGTTCCGGCGACGTCACCAGCTCTTCTGTTAAATCAGCAACGTACACGTTTTTCTGCCAACGAGAGAAAATTCACTATCAGACGCTGCCCACTCGACGTGCCGCAACATAAAAAGACCACACTTACATAGTTGCCTTCGCGGATTTCCAGCGGTTTTCTTTTCCTGCTGTCACACAGGAGATCCGTAACGGTTTCGTTGTAAATCTCCATGTAGCTCACGCGCAGAAGAAACTCTTTCTTCGGACACTGAAACGATTGAGAAAGATATAGAACATGATATCGCTTCAGATCACTTGTATTACTCAAATTATTCATGAGCTGCTATATTAAAATAAATAAATAAAGACCATACATTTTTGATGGTATGAAAAACATCTGCGATGGCGAGAGGGATCACGCCAGGATTGTGGTCACTACCCATCATTGTAAACGTCTTTCCAGAGGAAGTCTGCCCATATGCGAATATCGTTCCTGAAGGGTGAAGATCAGAGCAGGGCTAATAAATTACACTTCATTATACGCTACATACCTCACGGCTTAACGCTCACTCTTACCATTGTACCCCTCCACAGTGGACACCACCAGGGATTTTGCGAGGTCATGATAAAGCTGATTGGTGGATTCTTCTGCACTAAAAACCCTGTCTGGAGATTAGAGTAAATAAACAAACGTTATTAACAAACAATAGACACCCGGTGTAAAAAGTAAGGATTTCAACTTTACGCTAGTTTCTTACCAAAGCTGAAACTTTTGGTCACGTTACGGTCGTCGTCCAGCTGATGTATAGCCTGTTTATCAGCCTTCCAGTACAACTGGACAGGTTCTGCATTATCCGCCTCCTCACTGGTACAGAAACAGCGCTTTAGTTAACACCTCGCGGTTACACGACAAGAGCGAAAATGTTTCCAACACTAGAATTTCTAGAGCGGTCCAGAGGCGGTATTTATACTTTTCAGTTCCGTTATCTTGATAAGACTAAATGATCTCAAAGACTCAATAATGAAAGTTTTCCTGAGAACTTGCTTGGTTCAGGGTCAATCCGCTTATTCCTAATTAGGGTCGCAGGGAGGCCGGCACCCATCTCAGCTGACACTGAGCGAGGGCAGAGTACACCCTGGAAAGCTCGCCAGGCCATCACAGGACAGAAACGCGCTGACAGCAATGCAGCCTACTCTTGACGAAAAGTACTCTTTTACATGCCTCTCACAACAGTTTTGGATAACCCAGTTAGCTGCACTGGGGGGGACAGCAGAGACAACCTGTTGATAGTGGGGCTTGAACCCCTGACCTTGGGATCAGTAACCCAGCACCCTTCCACCAGGCCACCACTGCACCGGGTCGACGGTTTGGTATGATTTGGTAAATCAGCACATTATGGATTAGTGCAGTTAATTAAAGGTTAAAGTTTTGTTAGAACTGGGACTGTGAGTTCGAAATTGTTGTCTGGTCATGTCCCATTTTTCAGAGAATTGCACAGTAATGGGATACGATATCACAGAACTGCTACGGTACTGATCATGATCCCAGAGAGAAAAATAAGTCACGACCTGGAGTTAAGAGAAAAATACCACAGACCACATATCACCCTTTATTTCTCATCACTCCACTTTTGTTTGTTTTCATTCAAACATTTTCACATTTAGCATCCCGAGTGACAGTCAGCTACAGTCTAGTCACAGTTCAGTACGTGGAGCTGCAGTTTAGTGAAGTTTGTGTGGACCAGCAGCAACACAACTGATACTTGTACAGGCTAATAAACACATTACAGAACTAGCACTAATGCTACCGTGTTGAATTAAACAGTATGTTGCTATGGTAATGGTACAGTGGCGTAGTGTTTAGCACATCGGCCTCACAGCAAGAAGGCACTGGGTTCGAGTCCCAGGCTTTTTCTGTGTGTAGTTTAGATCCCCCGTGCATGCCTGGGTTTCCTCCGGGCATTCCGATTTTCTCCGACAGTCCAAAGACGTGCATATTAGGCTGAGTTGAGGATTAATTGACAATAAACCAGACTGGGTTAAAAACACTACCGCACTCAACAAGAAGTGCCAGAGCCGTCTCTATTTTCTGAGGCAGCTAAGGTCGTTTAACATCAGCCGGACACTGCTTAGGACGTTTTAGGAGTCTGTTGTGGCCAGCGCCATCCTCTATGCTGTTGCATGCTGGGGCAGCAGGCTGAGGGTTGCAGACACCAACAGACTGAACCGTAAGGACCAGTAACGATGTGGGGACGGAGCTGGACCGTCTGACGGTAGTGTCGGGGAGGAGAATATTGTCCAAGTTAGGGTCTATACTTCACAATACCCCCTACCCGCTCCACAACCTGCTGACCGGTCACAGGAGCACGTTCGGTGAGAGACTGATACCACCTAAATGCACCACTGAACGACACAGGAAATCATTCCTACCTGCAGTCATTAAATTGTACAACTCCTCCATATAGCAACAACATCCACTGGTATACATTTACACTATTTATCATACTGATAGTGTACGACAGCACGGCGGCGCAGTGGTAAGAACGTCCGACTCACAGCAAGAAGGTTTAATTCCCAGCTGGGGCGTTTCTGTGTGGAGTTCGCATGTTCTCCCCGGGGTACTCCGGTTTCCTCCCACAATCCAAAAACACGCGCAACACGCTTGACTTGAGTGTGAACGGTTGTATGTGTGTTGGCCCTGCGATGGCCTTGCGAGCTGTCCAGGTGGTGTACTCCGTCCTCGCCCAGAGTCGGCCGAGATGGGCGCCAACCTCCCGACGACCCTAATCAGGATTAAGCGTCTTAGAAAATGAATTAATGATAAAACTGTTCACTGTGTTGATTTGTCCATTTTCATTTCAGACTTTTATCTTTACTCTGTAATTGGCATGGAGCAACCGTGTGCACACAGTTTCCTCCGGGATCAGTACAGGATTCTGACTCAGATTATTTTTATACTGTTCTGGAGGTTGAACTGTGTCCAGTACTTCATTTCTTTTAGGAGACCGGTTCAGAAATAGTCCACTGTTGCCCTATACCATGTAAATATGGGTGTGAATTCAGGATCATGCATCACTGCAGGTCCAGTCCATCCACTAGAGACAGTAACAGGGTCTCCAGAACCCCAGGGCTGGTGGTCCCAACCTGGTCGACTACATTCAGGTTGGGCAAATCAGATGGGTGTGAGAGCACAGGATGAAATATTATTGTGGTCTAGTGAGATCCACAGTCAAGTCTGTGACATTAAACAGCAATTTGTTTACATGGTTTAGCAATCAATCCACCCCCCACCCCCTAAAAATCCTGTTCACACTCACAGCTGTGTTTTTACTTTTAATAAAAGCAGAAAACTGAATCCAACACCGACGGGTTGAGGTTACACTGAAAGAAACGAATATCAGGATAAAATAAAACTAGCATGAAAGACTAGCATCAGAATTAGCTGCTAGCTTCATGTCCCTCAGTCACAGACTCACTAATAAAACCTCTAAATGAGCGAGAAATGAACGTTTCTCTCACCGTTTTATAAGAGGTCGAACCCTGACACAAACTTTCACAGCAGATTCTTCCGTCATTCTTCTCTCATCTCCATCCAGCACCGATCCTGAAAAAAAAAACTCAACACCCGAAGTAACCGAAAAACAATTCAAACCGCTCCCACTGAAAGAGGTTTAAAAATTTGTACTTGTAATATGATTGGACAACGTCACTGGCCTCCGTCCAATCACAATACGGCTGCAAACAGGTGAGCACAAACGGTCACTAGATGGTGCTGTTTCCTGGTTTTTACTATGGACCAGAGAGAGAGAGAGAGAGAGAGAGAGAGAGAGAGAGAGAGAGAGAAATATATATATATATATATATATATATATATATATATATATATGTGTGTGGTCCATTTTTTTCTGACATACCATATATACACACACACACACACACACACACACACACACATATACATATATATATATATATATATTTATATATACACAGACACACAGACACACACACACACACACACACACACACATATATATATATACACACATATGTATATGTACACACACATATTCTTTCTTGATATTTTCTGTTTCTCTTGGTGTTGTGTTGGTGATGGCGAGTCCGTCGTCCTACATTGATTTTGAGGTGCTGTAGTTGGGAGAGGAGGAAACTTCCTACGAGCTCACACATCTCGACGCTGTCGTAGCTTCCCATTGTAACATTAAATGCTGTGTTGCCTTTCTTCTGCCAGGGTTGTTTTTTTTTGGGGTTAGTATGGAGTTTTTTGCGTATGTTATGATGTTCGTTTCATCGTTAGTGATGCTGTCATAAGTGGAAGCGAAGTCGCGTGCTTTATTGAGGAGATCTGGGCTGATGGATGGGTAGAACTCTTCGATGTTGAAGCAGATAAAGTTTTAGTTTTGTTTGTCTGTGGCTGCGTTAAACCAGCTGGTCACAGACACGGTGTTTTTCCACTGGTTGAGCTATTTCTGATTTGGTGGGGTTGATAAGTCTGAATGTATTACTTCTACTTCGATGTATTGAGCACCGTTCTACGGAGAATTGACTTAGGATTTTATCTCGGGATTTATATATTATATATATATTTGCTAAACTGTATTAATCCCGCAAGGGAAATGATTGACTCTACATTTAACCCATCCAGCACACACACTCTGAGAAGTTTCTAGGGTTAGGTACCTTGCTCAAGGGCACTTCAGCCATGAAGGTGGAGGAAGGGAAGACGCAGCTCACTCCCCCACCTTCACAAATTTTCCCTGCTGGTTTGGGAATCGAACCAGCGAACTTTTGGCCCCAAAGCCGCTTCTCCAACCATTAGGTTACGTCTTCCCCCATATATGTATGTATGTATGTATGTATTTCTTTCTTTCTTTCTTTCTGAACCGCTATATCTTTTAATAGGGTCGCCTTACCAACGCAGGGCCAACACACATATAACCATTCACAGTCTTTCTCACACCTAGGGGCGATTTGGAATAGCCAGTTAGCCTACTGTGCATGTTTTGGGAGGAAATCGGAGTACACGGAGGAAACCCAGCAAGCAGGGGGGGAACATTCAAAGTTCACACAGAAACACTCCAGCCTGAATATTGGCTGTTCCAAATGGTTTCTCGGTGTGAGTGTTGCCCTTCGATGGTGAGCTGTTTCATGTGTACCCCACCCTCAACCAGTGCTGGCAGAGATAGGCTCCAGTGACCCTAATAGGTAAATTAAGCTATGTGCATTTTAGGTATATTGTGTTTCTCAGAGGTTGCAGTGTGTTATTTTGATTTGCAGACATTATTCATTAAGTCTCAGTGATTGGCGTTAGTAGTACTAAAATGAACATTTATCATTGAATATTTATACACACACATATAAAAAAAGATTCATCAGAATTGGGTGAACCTAAGCCTTAGTGCTTCTTTTGTTTTACCGGAACAAACCGGTACTGGTTTACAGGGTCAACTTGCCAAAATGGCAGATACACTGACATATCCTGTCTATGAGGCAGCAAAATGAATGCAGTGTCATATATATATATATATATAAGTAAACCGAAGTACCCAGAGAAAACCCATAGAAGGGAGAACATGCAAACTCCACACCGAAACACCCGAGTCTGGGACTCAAACCCAGGACCTTGCTGTGAGGTGGACGTGCTAACCACTACGCCACCATGTTGCTCAGGATTATAACTAAAACAATTAAATAAATTCACAAAATCAGCACATTTCTGTCAAAATATTTATTTGAATAAATGTGATACCTATTGCATGATTCAAAAATGGATGATCATTGTAATGTTGTTTGCACAATCAATATTGGTTCACGGCTTTTTACACAAAAGGAAGGTCTAAGAGAGCTGAAAAAAGCTTATCAGGGCAGGATCGTTCAGCAAACCACAATAAAACTCTATGAAAAGCATAAGCATCTCCTGTATAATTAATCATCAGCACCACTCCTTTTATCCAAAACCTCACACATGTCAATGTTCTGCTGTATTAAAGAGCCCTATAATACCCTTCGATATCTGTAGGGTAAATTATTACAAGACGTGAAATTTTCTAAGGATAGTCATAATAAACACAGAAAATACAGCATGTAATGTAATGTCAGTCCATATCAAGCTAGATAAACATGACAGGGTGCGCTGTACTCAGGAAAATAATCAACTCCGGGATGTGTTACATGTGCTCCCGTATCATATGGGGTCATGTCACACTACATCCGATACCAACACAGCATGAAGCGTTTTATTCCTCTTACACCACAGCAGTTTCCCAAGGACTCCAATTTGAAATCAAGCAAAGAATGTATGACGTCACTCCTTTATAACATTGTAATAACATTGTTGTGAGAGAAGTTAGTTCCGTTTATCACTATATTACAGCAGCTATAGATAATTCTTCCTCCGCAAACTGTTTTTTATCTCTCTTAAAAGGTATAAAAACAAAACAATAAAAAGTCGTACAAGTTCTGAGCCATCTGTCCTGATGACTTTCCCATTGGGGAAAACTGACAGATCAACAATGATATACACTGCCCGGACAAAAAAAAAAAAAGTCGTACACTGTAATATTTTCAATGAGTGCATTTATCCTTGAGCATGTGATCTCCATGGCATTGTTGCTCCAGTTGGTCCGGTTGAGGCTCAGCAACATTATTCATTCATTCATTCATTCATCTTCTGAACCGCTTATTCCTAATTAGGGTCGCGGGGAGGCTGGCGCCCATCT
>JAOUQZ010000026.1:3668075-3681937 GCA_028564935.1 Neosilurus hyrtlii
CGAGCTGGGAATCGAACCCAGGACCTTCTTGCTGTGAGGCGGACGTGCTAACCACTACGCCACCGTGCCGCCTCAGCAACATTAATGTGCCAATAAAATGAAGTCAGCTGTTGAGCTGAATGTAGTGAATCTTTTTCTTTCCTGATTGCACGGATATAAAATATGGACTCAGATAATGAGCGAGTGGTTCAGGGAGCACGAGGAATCATTTTCACATATGTATCGGCACCCCCAGAGTCCTGACCTTAACCCTAGTGAAAGTTTTCGGGATGTGCAGGAGAAGACTTTATGGAGTGGTTCAGTTTTTCCCTCATCGATTCAAGACGTCAGTGAGAAACGAACCCGTCACTCGATGGAAATAAATGTTATGTTGGTTAAGTTTTTTGAAAAAATGCCATGACGACTATGTGCTGTAAGCAAAGCTGAAGGTGGAACAACCATATATTAGTATGTGCGACATTTTTTTTGACCGGGCAGTGTGTGTTCCTCATCAAATAACACAACAGTTCCTTTGTTTATTATTAATATTAGATCATGTATATCTACCATAAGACCTGTCTGCGCCGAAAATGGCAATGTATTATACGTAGGTGCGTTCACAATAAACACTAGTTGCTCCAATGGACTACTTGCTATTAAGGAAATTCCTGGAACCTACTCACCAACTGCCTATTGGATGATAATCATTGATTGATTCATTCAATCATTCGCTTTATCCTGCTAGTGTTGCGGGGAGGCCGTAGCCTATCTCAGCCGACTGTGGGTACAGGCAAGGTACACCATGAATAGCTTGCCAGTCCATCGCAGAGCCATCCCCCCACCTACACGTAAAACCATTCACACTCACATCTAAGGGGAATTTGGAACAGCTAATTAGCCTAATGTGCATGTCTTTGCACTCTGGGAGGAAACCAGAGTACCCAGAAGAAACCAGTGCAAGCATGAGAACATGCCAACTCCACACAGAAACACTATCTCCAAGCCCGAGACTCAAACCCATGGCCTTCTTGCTGTAAGGAGGACGCGCTAATCGCTATGCAACCCCTACCTGATTAGAATATGCAAATAATTAAAGATCTCAGTATACTGTACGTGTGTACATTGGTATAAGGGGATATCCAGGTGTTAGACTCGTGCCCTGGAAAGATAGAAGCTGTGAACTGTGTTTCAGGTAGCATTACTATTATTACTCTAATAATCTTTCTGGCCACACAATCAAAACTTCAACAGCCCTGTGGTATAAACGTTACTCATCTGTAAAATCCTCCTTTTTTTTCCCTCCCCCTTCTGTGGACATGTTAAGCCTTGTTAAAAAGCTGCTCTGCAGTCCATTACTGTTGAAGAAAACATAACATGAAATGACGCCATCCTTCTGTTCATTCCCGGAATCTCTTTCTGTCCGAGCATCAACCCCATCAAAGAGCATGAAGGAAAGGGGAAACAGGTCTCTTTATACAGACAAGTTTATGAGACGGTACAAGTGGAAGACTTCGGAGGCTGCTCCAGGATAGACTCGCGCCGCAGATCGTTGGGCACCGTGCCACCAGGACCCCACAGGTTCAGCTCGCCAAAGATCCCTGTCTCAATCATCTCCTCCTGCCAGGGTATGGAGATATTCCCAGAGGCAAACTCGTCAAAAAAATCCTTATCAGTGTCTTCCAGGTTCACCCCTTTGACGGTGGAGAACGCGCCCACATCATCAAGGTCCTTGGCATACACGGTCTTCGAATCAGGAACAAACGGAGGGGTCAGAATTCCTGTCAAAACAGAACAGAAGAAGAACTTAGCTTGGAAAGACTTGATGATACAATTATTAATCCATTTTATGCATCAACATTATTTCAACATACACACTCATCTCATCACTCACTTGCTGAACTGCTTAATCCTATCAGGGTCACGGGGAGGCTGGAGCCTATCTCAGCCAACTTTGGGCGAAGGCAGGTCTGTTCACAGTCTCAACAGCTCGCTGGACCATCGTAGCGCAAAACACACACACAATCATTCACACTCGCACCAAGGGGCAATTTGGAACAGCCAATTAGCTTAATGAGCATGTCTTTGGACTGTTGGAGGAAACCGGAGTACCCAGAGGAAACCCGAAAAAGCATGGGGAGAACATGCATAGTTCACACAGAAACGCCCTTGCCAAGCCAGGGAATCAAAGCCAGGATCTTCTTGCTGTGAGGCTGCCAGGAGAACCCACTGAAACCCCATCCCTCCAACTGTCCAACCCAAAACCTCCTGAGGCACTGAACTGCATGTCCCAATACGAGCAAGACAATTTCTCGACTAGACATGTATGCAACATGGTTCGTCCCCAAAAAAGAGGCGCAAAAAAAATCAACACCACATCATACCTGCATCCAGCTTCCTCCAGTTGATGCTGCTGAAGAACGGGTGAGCACGCAACTCGTCACAATTCCCGTTCTTGAAGCCCATCCTCTTGTCCACTTCCTTAGCAAGCAAGGCTTCACATACGGACTTTGCGTTCTCACTGAACTTCTCTGTGTAGGTTACAGGGTCACTCAGGATGCGCTTCTTCACCTCTTTGTTCTCCACCTGTGTGTTAAAGAAGTCATTTTATTTATGACCTTACATTCTGATGCTACACACAAAGAGGTTTTACAAAAATAAAAACATATGGTAGAGCGCTAAATGCCACTGTAGACACCACCTCGTTTCAGTCTGGTCTGTCTTGTATTTCCTTGCAGTATATTGTAAAGTTTCATCTCTTTAATTTCGTGTACACTGAATATAAAGAGAAGGACACGACTGCACTGCAGATGACGAACAAGGTGAAAGAGAGGTTCAGAGAGGAATCAGATAAGGAATCATATAAGTCCTGAACGTAACCCTACTGAAAGTTTTCGGGATGTGCTGGAGAAGACTTTATGGAGTGGTTAAATTTTTCCCTCATCGATTCAAGACGTCGGTGGGAAATGAACCCGACACTGGATGAAAATAAATGTTACGTTGCTCACGTACGTTGAAACAGTGGCATGACGATTACGTGCTCTAAGCAAGGCTAACAGCAATGAACCACTCCATAAAGTCTTCCCCAGCACATTCCGAAGACTGAAAATGGTTCCTCGTGCTCCCTGAACCACTCGCTCATTATTTCAGTCCACATTTTATATCCGTGACGTCAGGGAAGAAAAAGTTAATTGTTGTCATAACCTGCACATTCAGTACATTAAACTCATCAACTGACTTCATTTTATTGCCACATTAATGTTGCTGAGCCTCGACCGGACAAACTGGAGCAACAGAGCCATGAAGATTACATGCTGTGATCAAGGATAAATGCTCTCCATGAAAATATAAGAGTGTACGACGTTTTTTTTTGGCAGGGCAGTGTATATATACTGAAATTCTGAATTAGTGTATAAACTTTCCTGTACAGAGCCAGGTTTCTTATATGTACTTGTACTAAGTACTACCTCTGAATGCACCTCAAAGCGCAGAGCTCACCTGAACAGTCTCTGTCATGGTTATATTACATGGTTATATGGAACAGTCTCTGTCATGTAAATACAAAGTACAGAATTCTCGTTTTAGTTTGCTTTCAATTATGTTTCTGCATAGTGCTACCAAGACTCTGTAAATGGTTTAAAGAGACACCAAATTTTAAAGAGACTTTTAAAGAGAGCTCATCTGCATTTGTCCCGATTAATTACCAGTCACGACAACATAGCTAGTATTGTTTTCTCGTCTGACAGTTTGTGGGGTTTTTTTGTGGCTTCGTACGCCTTCATCTCAAGAACTGCTCAACAAATCACCATAAAATTTTCAGAGTGGAAACTTGGGAGCAAAGGCCGAGACGAGTTTATGAAAAGGTCATCGTAGGACACGTTCAAGGTCAGCAAAATGGCCGGGAATTGTTTATATCGGCTAGGTAGCGACTGGTGTGATTCCCCCATCGAGGAATCTATTTTATTTATTACATTTGTTTGTAAATAAACTATTAAAATGACATTTTTGTGTATTTTTTGTGCTGACGTTCCCATGTAGTATATACTAAAACAATTACTTTGTGAATGTTGCTGAATTGAATCGTCCTTGAGATGGAAGCGACATCAACCTCACTTTAATTGAATATAACTGTTAATTATAACATATAAAACATCTGAGTGGGGGATTTAAAATCAGTCGGTGAGATTAAACTTACGAATCCGATCAGGACATTCCTGTAGGTCAGGGTTTATTCCCCATTTCCTGCTCCAGTTCTGACCCTTCCCTGACCCTGGTTTAGATCCATGTGATCATGGATTCCACATTGATTGTAACTGATTTGAAAAAAACAAACTCTGATTTTGTGATCAAATAGCGGCGACAAAGAAAATTCACTGTGACATCAAGTTTACACAATTTCCAAATTTACAGAATGTCATCAAATATTTGATCATAGGGCAAAATTGTTTCTATTTTTATGGTTGAATAGCCTGTCGGGCATCATTAGTCACCAGTAGCTTGTTCACTTTATAGCTTTATTTGATATTTATCAATATACACTTTACTTCATTGGCCAATTTATGGAAAAAAAACCCAACCATGATAATTTTAATTACATAAGAGATTGTGTTCGAGATAGACATCCATTACTGTTAAGTGTTCAGCACTAAAACTAAAAAAGCTTACAGGTTATTAGTCCCATTCCATGAAATTGTGTTGGATAAAGCAATCAATGACAAATATAATTTATTTGTCATTTAAAACTAACACTAGATTCAATTTATGTCTCCAAGTTAACTAAAGTTTAGCTAATCACCTTCTCCCCTCGAGTCCTGAAAGGGCCTTTGGCAGCAATAAACTCGTAGATAGTGACTCCAAGAGTAAAGTAATCTACAGAGTAGTCATACTCCTCTCCTTTCAGCAACTCAGGGGCCATGAAGCCTGACATGAGACAAGAAAGAAGTCGTGCGTCAGAAGTGTTCTGATACATTATTATTATTAATAGTCATTCATTCATTTTTTAAGCCCCTTCTTCCCAATTAGGGTTCGTGGCGAGGCTGGCGCCCGTCTCAGCTGACTCTGGGCGAAGATCACCAGGCCACTGCAAGGCCAACACGCACACAACCACTCGCACTCTCACTCACACCTAGGGGTGACTTGGAACAGCTAATTAGCCTACCGTGCATGTGCATGTTTTTGGATTGTGGGAGGAAACCAGAGTACCTGGAGGAAACCCACGCAAGTACAGGGGGAACCTGTTCTCTAAAACAAACGTCCATTCACACTCAGTTTCACACCCATGAGCAATTTCAAACAGCCAATAGGCCTAATCTTCTTTGGACTGTAGGAGGAAACCGGAGTACCCAGAGGAAACCGGAGGGAACAGAAGCACAGGGAGAACATGCAAACCTCACACATCCTTGCTGAGCCCGAGACTCGGACCCAGGACGTGCTTGCTGTGTGGTGAGAGTTCTAACCCTTTCTCCACCATGCCCCTTATACATTTATAAAACGGTGTTAATAACCCAATTTTCATTTCCAGGAATGATGTTCCGACGGAAGCTGCTAGGGTAATTTAACCGAGATACCTGGACAGTTGGTGCTCTGGCCGAGTATGCATGCTCACTAGTGAGGGTCGAAAATCAATCATATACATCCAGGATCCAGAGCAACGAAACAGTGGGGGTGGGGGTGGGGGGGGATTTTGTGCACAAACTGGAACTTCAGAACTCACCCGGAGTCCCAGCGTAGCCTTTCGTCTTCTCTTGTCCGTCGGTTAACTCCACAGCCAAACCAAGGTCAGAGATACGAACATTACCTTTGAACAAATATCAGCACAACGGCAAACAAACGTCAAAGATTGTACTCCTGGTTAAAACAATCACTGCCAATTAGCTCCCATGGGCTCCCGATCACGGATGGCTGTGGCATCAACCCGGATTCGAACTTGCGACCCCCCGGGTTGATAGTCGCGCACCTTGTCGATGCGCCATTCGGGAGCCCCAATTGGAAATTTTGATAAAATTACAAAAGAAATTTCACCTTCATTGTCAAGTAGCACATTCTCTGGTTTCAGATCTCTGTAGATGATTCTCTTCTGGTGAAGGTGCTCCAACCCTTGAATGATCTGAGCTGAATAATAACTCGCCCTGGGCTCATCGAATCCCGGATTATTCTCATCTACATTATAAATGTGGTACCTGAGAACAAAGCAAGCATGAGATCTCATTTCAGATCTTCTTTAAGCACCATAACGGGATATGAGGAATACAAAGAAAATGCTATGGCTTGTTAATTAGCTGATTTATCGAATCTTAACCTCAGGTCTCCTCCATTCATGATGGTCATGACCAGACAAAGTTCTATTTTGGTCTGGAAGGCGTAGGCCAAGGAAACAATGAATCTACTATGAACACGAGCCAGAATCCTCTTCTCCACCATGGCACCCTAAACAGGATCAACATATTCAAATTAGAAATGCTCGCCACATGTCACATTTTAATGGAAACACTTAATTTTTAAATATGAAATGAAACTGGTCGAGTTCCTGGAACAAGTAAATACAAGTTGCTCTTCTAGAAATGACTTCATCTCAGAAGCTGTAGATCGTTGTTCAATTACAGGGCTGGTCACAGGTTTAAAACTCTTGCTGCATGAATGTCCATTACAGAGTTCTGTACCATGAGACCAAAGGTACTATATGCTTATCATTAACACTGCAGAGTTAAGCCTTGTCTGCAGAGTTTATATGTTCTTCCCATCCATATGTGGGTTTACTCTGGGTACTCCAGTTTCCTCCCACTCCCACAGTCCAAAGACATGCAAGTTAGACTCAGCACATGAACGAATTAATGGTTGAACTTTACACATTACACTAAGGTTTTTATGCATTTTTTTGTTTGTTTGTTTTATTTGCCTTTATTATCCAGTTCACATTATATCACTTCAAATGATACACTATTGCTAAGATTCAATAATTTAAAATTGCTTAAATTTAACAAATTTAAACTTGTTTCCCCCTGTGAATAATACTTTGTAGATTATACATTTCTGTGCTGCCAATATGCTCAAGTACTCCCATATCAGCCGGACTTGTACACCTACAGTGCAGAAAAATGTATATATAAACACACACAAATATACATACACATACATTATATATACACATTATATATATATATATGGTATATATGTATTACACATCATATATGGGGTATTACACATCATATACCGGGCTATTAAACTTTATATACTGTTGTATTACACTTCATAATGATGTGTAATACCCCGGTATGTGAAGTGTAATACCCTGGTATATGAAGAGTAATACCCTGGTATATGATGTGTAATACCCCGTTATATAAAGTTAAATACCCCTGTATATGACGTGTAATACCCCAGTATATTATGTGTAATACCCTGGTATATGAAGTCTAATACCACGGTATATGATGTGTAATATCCCGGTATATGATGTGTAATACCGCGGTATATAAAGTTTAATACTTTGGTATATGAAGAGTAATACCCCGGTATGTGATGTGTAATACCGCGGTATATGATGTGTAATATCCCGATATATGATGTGTAATATCCTTGCATAAAAAGTTTAATACCCCGGTATATGATGTGTAATACTCCGGTATATGATGTGTAATACTCCGGTATATGATGTGTAATACCCCGGTATATAAATTTTAATACCAAGGTATATGAAGAGTAATATCACGGTATATAAAGTTTAATACCCCGGTATATGAAGTGTAACACCCCAGTATATGGTCTGTAATACCTCGGTATATAAAGTGTAATACCCTGGTATGTGATGTGTAATACCGGGGTATATAAAGTTTAATACCCCGGTATATGATTTGTAATATCACGGTATATAAAGTTTAATACCCCGGTATATGAAGTGTAACACCCCGGTATATGGTCTGTAATACCTCGGTATATAAAGTGTAATACTCTGGTATGTGATGTGTAATACTGCGGTATATGAAGTGTAATACCGTGGTATATAAAGTTCAATACCGCGGTATATGATGTGTAATATCCCGATATATGATGTGTAATATCCTTGCATATAAAGTTTAATATCCCGGTATATGATGTGTACTACCCCGGTATATGAAGTGTAATACTCCGGTATATGATCTGTAATACCGCGGTATATGAAGTGTAATACCCCGATATATGAAGTGTAATACCCCGGTATATGAAGTTTAATACTGCGGTATATGATGTGTAATATCCTTGCATAAAAAGTTTAATATCCCGGTATATGATGTGTACTACCCCGGTATATGAAGTGTAATACTCCGGTATATGAAGTGTAACACCCCGGTATATGATCTGTAATACCTCGGTATATAAAGTGTAATACCGCAGCATATGATGTGTAATACCGCGGTATATGAAGTGTAATACCCCGGTATATGAAGTTTAATACTGCGGTATATGATGTGTAATATCCTTGCATAAAAAGTTTAATACCCCTGTATATGATGTGTACTACCACGGTATATGAAGTGTAATACCCCGGTATATGATGTGTACTACCACGGTATATGAAGTGTAATACTCCGGTATATGAAGTGTAATACCCCGGTATATAAAGTTTAATACCCCGGTATATAAAGTTTAATACCCCGGTATATAAAGTTTAATACCCCGGTATAGGATGTGTAATGCCCCGGTATATGAAGTTTAATACCCCGGTATATAAAGTTTAATACCATGGTATATGATCTGTAATACCCAGGATATAAAATTTAATACCCCGATATATGATGTGTAATACTCTGATATATGAAGTGTAATACCCCGGTATATAAAGTTTAATACCACGGTATTTGAAGTGTAATACCCCGATATATGATCTGTAATACCCCAATATGTGATGTGTAATATCGCAGTCTATGAAATGTAATACCCCGGTATATGAAGTGTAATACCGGGGTATATGATGTGTAATACCCCGGTATATGAAGAGTAATACCCCGGTAAATAAAGTGTAATATCGCGGTATATGATGTGTAATACCCCGATATATAAAGTTTAATATTGCTGTATATGATGTGTAATACCCCGGTATATAAAGTTTAATACACCGGTATATGATGTGTAATACCCCGGAATATAAAGTTTAATACCATGGTATATGAAGAGTAATACCCGGGTATATGATGTGTAATACCCCGGTATATGATGTGTAATACCGTGGTATATGAGGTGTAATACCCCGGTATATAAAGTGTAATACCCCGGTATATGATGTGTAATACCCCGGTATATAAAGTTTAATACCCCGGTATATGATGTGTAATACCGCGGTATATGATGTGTAATACCCCGGTATTTAAAGTTAATACCCCGGTAATTTGATGTGTAATACTCCGGTAAATGATGTGTAATACCCCAGTAGCATTTAGAGGAAAACTGCCCTATATCATGATACCCCCCATTTTCTTACTTTACTGTGTAAATGATGTTTTACTGGAGGACTTATAAAAATTTAGAAACAAATATATTCGCAAAACATTTCATTGGATTTCGAAGAGGACACTTTTGGACGGACATGTACACAGGCTTGTTTAATCGACAAGTCAGGTGAATATCAGGTTCAGATATGTTTTGCTCTAGAGTTTCATGCGTAGATATACTTCATAAAAAGTGCATCTGATTGAAAAAAAATATATACATTTCTCATCATCACGAGAGATAGAAAAGTCGGAGTGGACATTTTGGACGGACACTTCTTCGCATGTTTTCAGTTCTGCCCTACGTAGAACAAATCCGGGATATTACCACCAGTGCATGATTTAGTTAAATGATATGTACTTATCTAACTTACATGACAAACATCTTCCTTTGAAAATTATTTCAGTTGGAATCCTGAGAATTTTTCAAGTGGGAAACTCAAATTTGTCCAAAATTTTAATTCTGTGTATATTATCAAGACAATCTGACACTTTTTGTTGATTATTTTTTTATTTGAAAGTTCTCCATACTATTGTGTATTTATTGATATATGAAGTTTTATGTAATATGTACCGATTTTGGAACAATAACCCTCAATAGTCCCCTGTGGAGGACTGTGAAAAGGCTCTTAATATTGCTTCCTCAGTTTGGATTTGTGTAAATGAAGTTAGATGTGCGTCTTTTGTAAAGGAAATTGCAAAAATGTAGGAAATTGAAATAGTGGTGGCTCAGTGGATAAAGATCTGCGTTATCCACTGAGTTACTGGTCAGAAGGCCAGAAGGTCTACAGTACAAGCTCCGGTAACCACCAAAAATCTGGCACTGTTGTGGGCCCTTGAGCAAGGCCCTTAACTCTCAACTACTCAAGTAAAGAAATGAAATAAAGATGTAATTTTCTTTGGATTTGGGCATCCTCCAAACGCATTAAATGTAAATGGGTGAAGTTTGTTGCTTATTTCTTTTTATGGAACTGCTGTTCCTGCTGCTTTCAACTCATCTTTCCACTCCTTTTGAGTCGATCGCTGGTTTCTCTCCCTTTTTCCTATCAATAATCTCAGAGTTCTCCTGTCAGAGGGTGAATAATCTTAGAGAAAGTCAGTAATTTCTTCACCTCGACCATGAGCGCTACTTGGGTGAAATCTTGCCAAACAATAGCAAAGTCTTTTATAATCAAGCGCAACATGTAACAATCATTATAAAAACTCTCAAAACTTTTTCTTTTCTGTACAGCTAGTGCTGTAAAAACTTTAATGTTAATAATACACTTTTCTCCCCATATTTTAAGTAAGGAAAGGTTTCTGTTTAATTTAGTAGCAAAAACAAAGGCGTTTGAGTACATATTTCATATCACTGTAACTGTACAGTAATGTGCACCACACCATAAGGTGCTTAGTTACGGACACTCAGGGAACAGGACAGTGGGCCAAGTTGAAATCCACAGTAGTGAGTCTTATGAAACTAAGCAGCTCTTGTAATCTGAGAAACAAGGACCTTCAACTGAAGGTGAAAGTCATTGAGTGGTTTAAGAGTTTGTTATATAAACATACATCATTTAATAAGAATATGAGTTGATTTAGACTAGGAGTAACTCGGTTGATATGGTGCAATAATTTAATAAAACACAAAATGCACTTTTACCAGAAATAATAATAATAATAAAAAACATTTTTGGGAAAGGTCGGGCAGGTGGCCTTTATTGGCCATGTATAATACAAACCATTATGCCCCACATAGAGCCCCACTTCAGGATGTCCTGGTTTGACAAGCAATTCGATCACACTACATCCGTAATGATTCGGTATCATACGAGCCTTACCTCATAGCCTTTCCTCTTTTTAAGCCTTTTCTTATTCAACTTTTTGCAGGCATACATCTTTCCTGTGGCCCTCATCTGGCAGGCAGACACCTCGCCGAATCCACCCTTGCCAAGCACGCGAAAGTCGAGGAACCAGTCCTCACCAATGGGCTGCATCTCCAGCCACTTCCACTGCAGGTACCTCTTGAAGTACATGGTTTCCAGGTAGAAGGTATATGGGACCTCCTTAAGGAAATCGAGTACACAGGCCAAAATGTCGACAAACAAGTCATCTGAAGCATTCTCGTGCCGCTCTTTCACCTTGGTGATGTCATTTTCAGGCAGAAAGGGACAGAAGTACTTGGCTGCAGGGTCCATGTAGCGTTGGAGGATTTTGGCAGCCTTACTGACACGATCCTTGTCCTCAGCTGTGTCATACTCCTCAATATCCTTCCAGAGGCGAGAGGGCCCCTTGTACTCATTATTTGTTTCTAGGTATTCCTGGAACAGACGCTTGCCAATAGGTTGGTCGACACAGATACTGTTAAACTGGAGGTCCAGTGTCTCCCTAAGGCCCTCGCACACTGTGATGTGAGGCAGTTTAAGCTTGGTATGGTACTTCTTGTCTCGATTTGCTGCCGGGTTTGCCGAGCCATCGAAGCTCCCACGAGCTGAGATGTATGCCGAGTTTGCTACCACCGTTGTAAGACCACCAATATCCATGGTGTCAAATCAGTGGGTGGGCTTGCCTGGGTGAAAAACAAATTAGGCAGGAAAAACAAACAAAAAAAAACTATTCTGGTTCAGGCCTTGAAAATCAGCTTCTCTACAAATAGACAGATTGCAAATAAAGGAGTCAAAGGGCAGTGGACTGGACGACCAGGCATCAAGATCCAGGGGACTCAGGATCCTAGAGAAATTGTTTCTTGTAGGGTTCAGCTGGAGAAAGTGACCAAGGAATCCAGCTTTGGGCTTTGGTCAGACAGTAGCATGAAAGACTAAGCCCTATGGCACAAACTCTTGCATGCCCAGATTTGCCTGTCTCATCACCTTTCATAAAGCCCTTATCTCCTAACTCCATAATACCTTCCCCATGTTAACCCTTCAGGACTCAACTTTAATAAATAAATAAATAAACAAACAAATTTGTTAAATCATTTCAATCTAATATTTAAAAATAAACTGAAATATATTTTGTTGGTCAAGTGGGTCACTCTGGCTTACTTTTGTGATATTAAATCCTAACAAAATCATGGTCTTTATGAGGCACGCTTGACCCCTGGAGTGGATTATCTTAAGGGTTATGAACCCTCTTGTAAGAGTAAGCTTCTTCATATTAATCTCAATCCAAATACTCAGCTAAGGTGTTTAAGTGAATAGCCAATGGTCTAAGTTAAGCAAACACTATATCTCAGAATTTTGCGTGGTTCCATCCTTTGATAAGGTACCAAGATCTTACCCAAAATCAAGTTCTTAGTGCCTTATCCATGGCATCAAGGTGACCACAGCAAATCTTTTTTTTTTTTTATTTAGGTGAAAAAGGTTAACACTAAGTGGTTAGTCCTGCACAGAATTATGAAGGCAATTGCACGCTTATCACTAGACAAAAAAAAAGACATGACACAACTGCTGTGTCTACAGCACGCAGACAATCAAAGCAAATACCAAAAGAAACATGTAGTTCATGAGAAAGAGGACAGATTTCAAATTAATTTGATTTTCTGCAAACTAGTAGCTTCCAGCCAAAAACTTTCTTTATACTTAAATTTGCTTCAATTATGGACACAAAAGTACAAAAAGAAAAAGCTGTCTGCCTAAAACATGATGTTAAATTGATGACCGCTTCTCTAGGAAAAATCAGAAATCCTTAGCTAATACTAAAAATAGCTGTCCACCCAAAATGTCAGCTAATATAAAATAAACCAGTTAAATACCAGCTGTTACCTATGTTACTTATAAATACAAAGCAGCAAACAAGATTACAACAGTGGAAATGAAGTTCTGTTCTTTTGGTCACATCTGCTGAAGTTTAGATATGTGGATTTTGCTTTTAAAATGTAGTCAAAAGTATTCAAAACAAACAAAATGTAATTGTCGACGTGTATATATTTTGTATGTTTTTCTGAATACTTTTGAGACACACACACACACACACACACACACACACACACACACACACACACACACACACACACACACACACAAACACTAGTGTGCAGTGAAGATTATACACCACCACTTTTGCGTAAAAGGTCTCCTAATAAAAATAAGTAAAAAAATTACTTCTGTATAATTTTTGGGTGAAAATGTATTAAACAATGATACTGTAGACAAAGAGAACCAAAACAATCATTCCGACAAGTATATTGGGGTAAAAGTACAGCTAATAAACAAAAACGCTGAAAACAACAATTTTTCTGAAAAACTGAAAGGTGTCACAAATTTTATTTTTTGACTTTTGCACAGCATGAATTAACTTCAAACCATATTGAATTGTTTATTGAGTGAAGAAATAAAAAAATATGTGAACACTATACCAGAAAGGTTAAATGCTGTAATCAAAGTAAAGAGTGACCACAATAAATATCGACTATTTTTCTTAAAAAAGAGACTGTTATTTTTGTTATAT
>JAOUQZ010000026.1:3682037-3697351 GCA_028564935.1 Neosilurus hyrtlii
ATATATAGTTTGTTTATTTATTCTCATCAATATGATCCAATAATACATGAAATAAATACTTGAATAGTACTCGGTTTCTGATTTATCTTCATTTTGTTAAGTGTATAATCATCACTGCATCACTGTATTTTTCATTTCACTCACTAAATCATTCATCATTGCAACATTTTTCAATTTTTCTGAAGAATTGCTACTTTTAGTGTTTTTGTTTATTAGCCGTACTTTTACCTCAATATACTTGTCGGAATGATTTTTTGGTTCTCGTTGCCTACAATATCATTGTTCAATACATTTTCACCAAAAGATTATAGAGAAGTCATTTTTAACTTATTTTCATTAGGAGCCCTTTAGGCAAAAGTGGTGACTTATGATCTTCACTGCACACTAGTGTGTGTGTGTGTGTGTGTGTATATATATAATATATAAATATATATAAATACACACACATACTATATTACACACATGTGCGTGACCCATCATAAAGTGGGTATTAAGTCGGAAATTATTAATAGTGAGTTACTGGTACCCTTTTGTATCTAATATACAAAGCTTTAACCCTCATGCGGTGGACATTTTAAATCCTTATTTAAATGGACATTTATATGGACATTTTTGTCCTTAATGACTTAAAAGGGTAGTAAATTAAACTGACGCATGAGGGTAAAATAATACCAAAATTTCTAACATAATTGTCTACTACTGGAGTAACTAACCAAAACCTGGCAGGAATTTCAGCCTTTTAAAAATGCACTTTTGGAAAATATGGTGTTTAAATTTAAAGAGTATTTAATAAATCTAATATATAATACACGTATATACATACATGTACACATATACACACACGCACAAGTTTACCAACAATACTCAGTCATACAGATCATCACTGCTCACCTCCAGTTCATTTATAAAATAAAATGCTTCCAGACACGAGTTGCAGCAGCATAAGATTTTAATACTGTATTATTATTATTATGCTAAAGTAATCAGGGCCTTATTGTGTCTTTAAAACATCCGGATTAAATTCTCCATGTTTCCTGAAAATCATTCAACACGCACACACAACCTCTGACCGTCATGAGACTTCCTCATATCCTTTTAGTGTGAAGTGAATTATGGCTGTTTGTTTCTGGTACAAGGCGAGACAGACGAGGCGGAGAGATAAGGACTTATTTGCAGATTGATGACAAGAACTTGTATTTTTTTTCATGCTCCTTGGTGATTTCATACTACATTACAACCATGCTTAAAATAAACAAAAAAACAACTTTTTATTTCGTTGTACTTCAGCCTGTATTTTGTGGGATTCTACGTGGTGATGACGGCCTTGTTTCGCCTGTCCATCAATGTTCTCATGAACACACTGGACCCGTACATATCAGGATGGATTAAAATCACCGGGTTAACCGTCTCTTCAAGCTTGTGATTCATGTTGATGTTTACTCACACTCTGCACTTCCAGGCTGACTGTCTCATGCTGTTTAACAGATGTAATGGTTTGGCTGAGCACTTACAATGATGAAGCTCTAGAGCTCATCCACAATCCTCAATGTCTGATGAGCAAAACTAGATGTCGTCGTCCTAAATTCTTCACTCTTTTCATCCTGTACAAAATCTAAATATGATTATTGCCTGACAATTCAATCTGCCCCCTTTTTATTCAGGGTACAGCGATACCATACAAAGTGCAATCATTGTAACTGTACCACTGGACATGTACTTCATCCAACATGCATTCAATGCTCCAAAACATATAAAACGGTCCTGTCCTTCCTACCAATGCACAGGTCTCGCACTGAAGACCCGACGTTTGGTTACAACACCGCCCAGCCGTGTGCAATATTCAAGATGAATGGGGTAAAACGGGGTAGTTTATAAATAAACCAAAGGTTGAATTACAGTAAATTTGAGTATCAACTCTTTATTCAGCACAGGAAGTGTGCCATGTGTGAATTGCACAGTGCTGGCGAGTGTGGATATTCATCAATGCATGTCAGACACTCCGATCACGGAAAAGCCCGATGGGAAGCATGTTTCTGTTTACAGCACGGTCATGCTAATGTTCGCGGCTGTGTTTACTACCCTGTGAATGGAACTCTCGACCTTTCATACAACGGCAAGCTGGCTCAGGTACGCCACCTTCAGTGTGCTCTCATACAGAGGTATATGTAAACATCACTGTGTCAGCCAACTTGTGTGCTCTCTTCCAGGCAAACTACGTAAATCCGCTGGAAGCTGATCTCATTAACCAATGGCGTGTGGTGATCCAGTGCAAGGTGATGGCCAGCAGCATCGCTTATGAGAACTTCTACGATCCCTAAGAAGGAAAAGTGATCCTTCAAATAAATGCATGCTATTAGCCATGTTCAAGATTTTTTTTTCCTTTTTATTTTCCATGTCATTGCAGTATGAAACAACACCACCGAAACAAAACAAAACATGCTTTTCAGATCAACTCTTGTATTAAAAGTTAGTTAGCAACATACATTAAATCTTAAAATAAAGATATGAATAAAAAAGGGTACAAATACCTTATCCTTTTCTGAGCCCTTCCTAAAATAAAGAGCTTAGACACACAGAACGGTAGAACAAGCCCTCATCAATATTATAAACCCATATAAAATGTATATCATCTGTAGGATAGTTGTTTTTCTTTAAAAAATAATTATAAAAAAAAATTATTATGCAAAACCTGCAGAAGTTTTATATTCTTAACTAGACACACTGCCTCTGAAATTACAAAACAAAAGATTATGATAATGGGACACTTGTTGGAAAGTGTTGAATCTTTCAAAAAAAAAAAAAAAACACCTAAAGGTAAGGAAAGAAGTTACCGGCGTGAAAAGAATTGGGGGAACAGTGCTAAAAACAAACCTCGCCACATCGAGCTGAAGGCTAAGAAAATTGATATTCAATAAGTCTGAGCGTCTTCAAATTAATGTATGAATCTCTCCACAGGAAAAGGGACACAGAGTGGAAATTGATGGTCACAGTGTTAAAAAATTACAAGCAGAGAATCGCATGAGCGTTAGATCTTCGCTTCCAACAATGAAAGGGGTTAAGAAAATGGAGAAGAATGAATTATTAATGAAGATAATGATAAAACTATTTCCCAAAGCACCACTGAGGGCCTTTACGAGGCAGACTGTGCAAGGTTGCAAGAACATACAACCTTTAAGGAGGTTCAGAGGGCATGGGAGAACGAAAAAGAAAAAGAAAAAGAAAAACCCCGAAAATAAAACAAACTCATTAAAACCAACATCTCGCTCCAGACAAACCACCACGTGGAGGAGGTGCCGGCTGAGGGGAAAGGCAAGGCAAAGCAGAGTTAATCTTCATCATCATCATCAAAGTCTTCATCGTCCTCCTCCTCCTCGTCTTCCTCCTCATCCTCCAGGAAGGATGCTGGAGTATCACGAGAGCTGCTGTGGTTCGAGCTGTTGGAGTTGGAGGCCACAGTGGCGACAGCTCCATTGTCACTATATGAGGAATGACGAAGAACGTGGTTAGAGTCTCTCTCCTCGCATCTTCTTACACAATCTGATCATTATTATTGAGCCAAGATTGTACTCCAAGCATCTATGCCGTTGTCTAAGGTGTTACTACAGAGAAGATGATAACAGAACTAACCTACATGAGCGAACACAAACCAGTCATTTTAATTACTGCTGGCACAAACTGCAGAAAAATCAATCAACACCTCCTGACCAATCACACTGATACGTTAAGCAGCGACCTTCATTCATTTTCTGAATCTCTGTGGTCTTTACATGCCGAATGCAGTTAGCATAGTCAAATTTTGTGTTATATGTGGACTCCTCATGTAAATGGTAGCATAAGTATTTGTTCGTTTGCTCTGATGGACGCCTCATGAAAACTGTGGTACATCTTGCAGCAATTTCTTCTTTAGTTGGTGGGCTATAGGCTATATATGCTGGGCAAACTGGTTTTCCATGCCTCCGCTAGCTGTGAGCTCTGGCACAAGAGTGGGATAGTGGCTAAAGAGGTCCTAATTGAGGGAAAGCTTGGCATGCCAGAGGAACTCACCTGTTCGTATGAGAATAGCTTCTGCGTACTCCTTGTGCCATATCTAACAAAACACAGACAGATTACAATAAAATAAGATTTGTTTACATAAAACAACTGTACTATATTGTACAAATACTGCTGTCAGTGATTTACTACATATGACTTACAGATGAGGACAAAATTTTTACACACACACACACACCCTGCCACCTATGATATTTAAAGCTTTCTTCAAAATATTCCCAAGTGTTTTTTAACAGCGCAAGCAATTTTCAAAATCGCATTTCTGAACGCCCTCATTTTGTTGTGGACGCTTACATTATTTTACTTCGCACACAAAAACAAAATTATTTCATAAAAAAATAAAACCCAAAAACTACCAGGGTTAAAATTATTAGCCCCATAAATAACCGACCCTTTCGTTGAGCCATAGGACTGTTTTGCAATGGTGTGCTTTAACTTTGTAATCCTCAAAGCTTAAAAAGCAATTTAAAACCGCAGGTTATCTTCTAACATACGCACAGCATAAAAACTTCAGTAAGGAATTGAGCAGTCACTGAGAAAGTATCCTGCCGAACACAAAAGACTTCAGTTTCGACTTCACCGTGTCCTATCAGACAAAGCAAACTAAATCAAAATCAATGCCTTGGAGTCACAGAACACGGATGTATCCCCCGTGTGGTCAACGGCACACTTGGCATCATGTCTGAACTAAATTTGATTCTTGTGAAATCAGGTAATAAATCAAAGTGACCTAATCTTACAAGGTTAACAGTTATGTCTATGGACATATTTGGTATAAAAAAAAACAACAACAACAAACCCTGAGCTAAATTCGACATATCTGACTTTTTACATGACCACGTGCATGTTTCACGTGGCCCCTGTGACCTTGAAATTAAATCAATGTGACCCAGTTTCAACAGACTTAAAGACCTAGACAACAAGTATAAACGGAATGAACTGGAAACCAATCCTGCAGTCAGTAGAGGCATTTTTGATGAATTCACCTGTTACCTTAAAAATAGGTCAACGTGAGCCTGTTTTGATAGGCTGGTGGGGCGTTCTGTGCCGTGGAGACCATTCAACATGTATATAAAAGAAATCCATAAAAAAAAAAAAAAAAAACAGCAGTGCGTCGTCTGCAGACAGCCCCTGAAAACTTAGTATCTCCTACACACAACCACACACACACGCTTAAAAATGTGTGTCTAGTCTATACTTTCCACTAGTTTCTCTCCCTGGAAGTGAATGTAAATTCAGTTTACTGAATATGAGCGATGCTTCATTTTTGGATTTCTTGCAAGCACCTAAAAACGTTTGATCGGGTGGTCACATTTTCCATCAATCCGAGACCTCTGGGCAGAAATAAAATTTGGTTGATTGCACGCGTCATCGGTATTTCCACTAATTTTCTACACTGTGGTCAGGACATTGAGTCATAAACGAGAAGTGGGAGAAATTTTTGTCGTGATTTCACCTCATCTCAGTAGACCTTTTTTGTTTTGTTTTTTTAAACATAATAAAGAACGGTAATAATTGGGAATAATTTAAACCCAGCATTAATCGATAAGCCAATTAGTCAGCCAACCGCTAATTACCTACAGTAGTATGAGAGTATTGGAACTGCGAGGTTCATTTCTTTCGCTTTTTGGTATGCATGAGAACACATTTGGGTTTGGGATCGAACGACGACCATCAGATAACAACTCTGGGTTGTTGGGAGGGAGGGATGGCATACGCCCACTTCCCTGTCACTCACAGCAATCATAAGCCAATCATGGGCGTCTGTGAGCTCATTCGTACGAGGGGCGGATAGTGCTTTCCTTCCGAGCCCCCAAAATACGCATGCGCAGCAATTTGAAAAAAAAGCGGGTGGTAGCATCGCATGTCACGGACGGGGCACGTGCATGCTTAATTACGTCCCTCTCTGGTTGGTGGTGGTCGTGTTAAGGAAGGCAAAAGTTGATGGGTGGGAATTGGATATGACTAAATTAAGGGGGGGGGGGGGGCACCCTTTGTTTGAACCCAACCATTTTTCATGCGATAAAAAAATATATCAAATATAAAATACTGGAACATGAGAGGTTGAAATGAGAGGATAGGCAACATGGCCTAATCTAAATTTTTTTCAACCTACCCCGGGTTTACATAAGCTTTATTTTACAGCAAGGACATTTTTAGGTCTTAGAACTGGTATGAGGATCAATGAAACAGAAACCTAAGTACATGCGCCATGTCAGTGCGCCATGTCAGACTCTGCATAACCAAACAAATCACTGACTCGTTGACACATGCATGCTGCCATCATGCTGGTATTTGGTGGGCGGGGACAGAGCACAGGAAATACAGAGTTCTCTCACTCCATCCATCCATCCATCCATCTTCTATACGGACTCTATCTATTGGTTGTTGGATACCGGAGCGTGCCCCAGAACAATGAGTGCAAGGCCTGGGTGGAGTGCCAGCACAGTGCAGAATATACTGCATATAAAGAAATATTTTGGGAACTTCTTGAGGTCTGTGTTAGTTTGCCAGTTTTAGAATGAATCGCGATTTTTGTTTTTAAACGCCGTCCTTAACCAAAAATTCCAAATATTCAAAAAAATCTATTTTTTTCTCTTGGTTTGTGTAAACCAGAATGATGTTTACAGGAGGAAAAGCAAATCAGAACCATTGCACAATTCATTGGGGCGTGGTCAATACAAAAAAAAAGCCTCGGAAAAAGAAAAAGGAAGAACGGGGGTGGGGGTGTACTAATAACCAGGGTGGGGCCGGTGGTGTAGTGGTTAGGGTGCTGGGCTCATGAACTGTTAGACCCCCACTTTGCTTAGGCCCCTGGGCAAGGTCTTAACCACAAGTGTGCCTCTATCCACCTGGCAGTATAAATGGGTGCCAGTAAAAAATACTGGGAAGGCACTAGGATTTGTCGAACTCCTAGTCGTTTCATACGACGGGAAACGGGAAAAAGCTCCGGCTCTGATGAGCTAGAAGGCCCAAAGCACTTACCTCACTAATAACCAGGAACTTGAAGGGGCGGCTGAGGAAAATGACATTTACACAATCGCTGTAATCGCTTCAAGACTCAAGTTTGCATCTGTGAAGTTGTACCGAACTGTACACGCCCAGTGCCCTAAACAGACATGGTGTGTCCCGGGAGCGTTCCGCTGTGGCCCCTTACACGGCGGGTTTTTAATAGCACTCTTAAACACGCGAGAGTCTGCATTCTGACCTGTTACAATGGATTCCAGAGCTTTAGGTATGAAGGCCCGGGCTGTCTTCAGATTTTCCGGCGTACATTTGCCTGACTCGAGCCCAAGCGCCATGCCCATGCGCTTCAGCACCTCAATGTCATCATGGATCTCAAATGTGTTGTCGAAGTTAAACAGGTACTCAAACCTGAGGAGGACAACATTATATATTTACCCCGTGCATAGCTGAGGAGCAAGACAGCAAGAAAACGAGGCGGCATGAGTCGTCTTACTTGTCATTTGAGATGCTGCAGTCAATGTCGGTGTTCTTGCTGGTGCTCACTATGATGAAGGGGAGGTGGATGACCGTGTTGGGAAGAGGTCTGCGGTTCCTCTGCTCTGCCTCGCGATTCCTCTGCACCAGGCGCTTGAAGGCTATTTGCTAGATTTATTACGCATACGTTCATTAGGCGCTGTAGTAAATGTGTGCTTTATATAACTGTGTCCACACCTGGGTGTCCTGTACCTGTAGTATAAGCTCTTGAAGCTGAGCCTGTTTCTGCTGGATCCTTTCAATTCGTCTCTGGCGCTCCGCCTTTCGTAAAGAAAACACTCCAAATCAAAAACGATACACAGACGACAGTGCGTACAAGCATAATTCAAGGGTTCTACAGTTTAATTCGTATTAAATCCGCCGGGCAGGACAGACAGCTGCGTGCAAAAGTTTGTGTCCTCCTTGATTTACATTTAGAGAAATACAAAAACGTTTCAAAAACCAAGCCTCCACGTAATGTACTGTAGCTCATTTCTTTTCAAAAAGTGCAGAGCTCCAGACTAACCTTCTCCCCACTGGCACTGCTTCTGAACATTTAAGGAGCATCAGCACAAAAAAAACAAAAACACACTCCCATTTTCCATCTTAACCATATCACTGATAAATGCTTTCTCACAGGTGACACCAAAGCTTTTAAACTTCTCTGAGATGGAAAAGATCTAAAACTGTAGTTCCTCCTCCTAGATGGAGGATCAGCCCTGCAGTCTCGAACTACCACAAATTGTTTAACTACCCACGGAAACCAAATAAGGACGGGCAGGGACTGAGCAGTATTTATGAGTAACGTACCTATTTTGAATTCAAAATACTATTTACCAATTCGTAATGATGTTCACTGATCAATCTGAACAAAATTACATCATAGTTTGTATCAAAATATTTTAGTGCTTAGTATTTTTAAATTGTACTTAAATACTACAAATTTTATCAATATAAATACTACTAGATTTCCAGTAACTATGTGGTATATAAAAACCCAAAATAATGCAAATGAATGTTGCCTACTCAACATTCTAATTGAGTAGTTTGGCCAGACTTGTTAAAATCAGCATAAACACTGAAACAGTGAGAGACGTACATCTTATAGCGTACTGTACTTCTTTATTAAATCAGGATACTTTATTGATCCTGGAGAAAATTGTGTGCACACAGTTGCTCCATACCAAGTAAGAATAAACTAAAGATAAAAGTCTCAATAAAGAAAAATTACAAACATATATGTATACACACACACACACTCTTTACCCTGGATTTCCCGGATTATTAGGGGGGATTGGCTTTCTGGGAACCTCAAAAGTCCAGCAATGGCTAATGTCCGGGGTTCCTACCCTTTCCCGGACATTAACCATAATGGGTCCGGCAATCACCATTATTCCGCAGCAGTCTCAGACTTTTACACACTTATCCGACACTCAATACACAATATTGTGTTTCCACAAACTAAAGGAGCGAATTAGCTCATTCTTTTATCACATTCATTTTAAATGTGGGTTCCAGCTCATCGTCACTGTCCTCACTTTCACTTCGCTCTCCCGTCACTGATGCCACTATCTGTTCATGGGACATTATTTCGTGCCACTCTGCTGCTTCATTTTCGTCCATCCACTCGGACGGGAATGGGCCGGAAATCGAGGGTGAAGTGTACCTATTTTAAATTCAAAATACTATTTACCAATTTGTAATGATGTTCAGTGATCAATCTGAACAAAATTACATCATAGTTTGTATCAAAATATTTTTATAGTTAAATACTACAAATGTAAAAATTATAAATAAAAAACTATAAATCATAAATATACATATAGACTTTCAGTGACAAATATACATACAGAAGTCTACATATACACAAATCTTGTATATATAAGTCTAAAATAAGAAGGTACTAATATCTATATACACATTAAACATAAATTGCTGTAATTATTAACAGGCCCCCAGCGTACACACAAAAATGTGACCCTCCAACCAAACAAAATCAGTAACCAGCATCAAGCCAGTTACCTGGGTCAATTTTCTATATTATAAACAATTTGACTGAGATAAGGACAACTGAATTATACATTTCATGGAAATGAAAAATTCTGAAATGAACACCTTAGCAGCCTACATTTCTGTAAAAACTATCAACATGAAATCTGGAACAGACACTAACCCCTCGGAAATCTTTATTCACACAAAATCTCATGGACATATTTCACTAGTAAAATTCTAACCACAGTCAGTTTCTTCTGACCCCAAAGTAAAAGTAAAACCTTTCTGTTTAGTTACTGATCTGAAAGCTGCTTGGATCAGATGCATCCTCTAATGATCCTCCTCTAAAGAACCACACAATGAAGACTGATGCTACCGTGGAATTTTTGCATATTTCTAAGAAAATCGGTCATGCATTCGCTCGTTAAATACAGGTTTTTATGCAAATAATAATGTTTGTTTAAAAGGGGGGGGGGGGGGGTTAGATTTTTTAGCATTTTACACTAAATTTTGAAAATCAAATCAGTTTGACCCAACTCAAAACGCGTCAACAGAGAGCATTTTTGAAAATTCTAAAATGTATTTTTTTGTACTGTACGTTTGAATGTTGTACATGGTTTCTAACCTCCAGGTCCTTGCATTCCTGAGCAGAATTGGTTGGGAAGCCAATCCATTTGATTTCCTTTTTGTCTTTGGAGAGGATGTTCATCGCCATTAGGACGTTTAGTGCATCATATACCCGCCTTCGAATGTTCTTCTGGTCATACACGTGCTATTGGTACAAGAACAAAACAGGAAAAAAATATTGAGGCTTCAAAATATAACTAAAATTAAAAAACTATTTGCTTCGAGAGCACAATATAAAAAGAAATTGAAATGCCCATCTCGTTATTTCTGACAAATCCTTAATATAAACAAAAAACACAAACTGTAGCCCCGGAACACAGGCGAAATCATCACCAAACTCACGCTCGTCGCTCAGTCATTTGTCAAACTACTTAATCCTATTCTCAGCCAAAACTGGATGAAGACAGGGTTCACCCACAACAGCTCCCCAGACCAGTGCGGGGCCAGCACATACACACAACCATTCACACTCATACCTAGGCGCAATCTGGAACAGCCAACGAGCCTAATAGCTCAATACAGGAAACCCACACATGCACAGGGATGGGTCGAACAAAAACACTCTCGGTGAGCACAGAAATCGAACCCAGGACCTTCTTGCTGTGAAGCAGACGTACTAACCACGTGCCACCCTTCACCAAAACGTACTAATCAATTTTCTAATTGCCAGGTCTAAATAAATAAACAAATAAACAAAACAAACCATATGTACCGAGAAGCTGAAATTGATTCGGCTGACAAATGACCATATATAACACTTTCTAAATCTAAAATAATCCAAGCTTCCAACGTCAACATTCTAAGGTATGATGAATAAACACAATTCTAAAAACACCTCCTTAATAAAAAAGCAGAAATGTGTTTTATTGTTATATTTGCATCAACAAAAGAGTTAGTCCCATAGAATATACTTTACCAACAGAGAGGTGAGGCCAGATGAAACACTGCCTGAGCACTATCAACAGCACACACATACACACACAGATTATATTGGGGACAACAAAAGGCCACTCCAATCCCTTTTGATTTTTTCGTCACGCATCTCAATGCCACAGAAGTCAGTTTGACAGGAAGAGACTGCAGTGGATTCAGAGAGCAGAAGGATCAGGATCACCGGTATCTCAGAAGTAGCATGTGTACCTCAACAAAAGCAGAGACAAGAGAGAGGTTGTCACAAGTTCAAAGTTAAACATTCCGTACCTTAGTTTGGCAACACAACCTCGCCTGTGTTCCTGTCCTTAGGAATATCCATGAAACCCTGCACAGATATTTTGGATGAATGGGACACAGGTTGGCTCTAAAACTTTGTGAAGGGGATACACTGCAATACAGAATGCAAACGCTAGTTTCACACGTTACGGAATGTGTAACTTTGAACTTGTGACAACTTCTCTCTCGTCTCTGCTTTTGTTGAGGTACACATGCTACTTCTGAGATACCGGTGATCCTGATCCTTCTGCTCTCTGAATCCATTGATCTGTCTTGATGTGCTACTACTGGTTGGAGTTCTCGTCTTAGAAGCCCTTCGCTCCTGCTGATGATGATCGTTTTAGTAAAACGATTTAGGACTACAATTTCCATTACAGTTATAAGATAACCAACTAAACTTCAGATTAAACTCTAGTGAAGTTTCTGCAACATGCTTTGTATTTTTATCTCGTGTGACCCAAATGAGAATGGGTTTCCCTTATGAATCTGGTTCCACTCAAGGTTTCCCTCTCGTGTCATCTGAGGGAGTATTTTTTTTTCTTGCCACCGTAGCTGCAGCCTTGCTCACTGGAGTTGTATAGGGTTTGTAGAGAAATGTTTAAATTCTTTAGCAAATTTTTACTATGTAAAGCTGCTACGTAACAGTGTCAATGGTAAAATGCATTATACAAATAAAACTAAACAAAATTAATTGAATAAAAGGAGGTACATGTTAAAGATGAGAACCTACGGCTTCATTGGGAGAGATGTTGTCTCCAGAGCTCAGCTCAGTCACCAGTTCGTCTGCAACCTCATTATAGGAGGTTACGCCTTTCTTCTGAACCTTCTCGCACACCTTCATTGAGAAGTGCCTCAAACCTTTTCCATTCTTGTCACCTCTTCTAGTGCTCCGCCTGTTGGGAAGGAAAACAAAGTGATAAAGATGATTCACCAATCTCGGATTCATTTAGATGTTCCAGCCGTGCGCTTGTACCTTGCTTTAGAGCTGAAATTATGCTCTGTGAACATTTATTATTTATAGGACGTCAATCAGTGTTCTAAATGCGACTCTTTGCAAATAGACAATGTCAAGTTTATATACCGTATCAGTCAACAGTTTGGACACACCTTTTTCATTTAGAATGAGTGGGTGCGTCCAGAGTTTAGACTGGTACGGTATGTTATAACTGCTGGAGTAAACAATTGTTCCCTCACCAGGCTTAGTTTTTTTCCTTCTCCTGAAGTTATGCTGTAATCCACTATACCCGTAAAACTTTCTGCAGTCAAAGTTGTGACGAGAGGGCAATGGGACGGTTATTCAACTTGGAATTTGGGAAATCAGGAACTTGGGCAACATTCAACCTGTCTGATTTTTTCCCCACTAATTAAACCAAGTTAATATGAATAAAATACAAATGAATACATATAGAGAATCAGCACCTACAAGTCCGAGGCCATGGTTCTCAGTCAGAAAAGGGTGGAATGCACCCTCCGGGTCTGGAATGAGGTCTTGCCCCAAGTGTAGGAGTTCAGGTATCTTAGGGTCTTGTTCAAGAGTGAGGGAAGGATGGAGCGGGAGATTGACAGGCGGATCAGTGCAGCCTCTGCTGTAAAGCGGAGCTCTGTCGTGGTGATGAGGTAGCTGAGCTGGAAGGCAAAGCTCTCAATTTACCAGTCGATTTACGTTACTACCCTCACCTATGGTCACGAGCATTGGGTAGTGACCGAAAGAACGAGATCGCAAATACAAGCGGCTGAAATGAGCTTCCGTCACAGGGTGGCGAGACTCTCCCTTAGAGATAGAGTGAAAAGTACGATCATCCGGGAGGAGCTCGGAGTAGAACCGCTGCTCTTCCGTGTTGAAAGGAGCCAGATGAGGTGGCTCGGGTATCTGAGTAAAATGCCTGCTGAATGCCGCCCTGGTGTGGTGTTTCGGGCATGTCCAACCGGGAACACACCCCGAGGCCGACCCAGGACACGCTGGAGGGACTATGTCTCTCGGCTGGTCTGGGAACGCCTCAGCGTCCCCCCGGAATAGCTGGAGGAAGTGGCTGGAGAGAGGGATGTCTGGACCTCACTGCTTAGGTTGGTGCCCCCACGACCCGACCCCGGAACAAGTGGAAAAAGATGAATGAATAAATAGATATAAAGCAATATACATTTATAGATAACACCTTTCAAGTATATGTGTTCATAAAATGAAAAATAACTGAAATTATTTGGAATTTTAGGTGTACAGTGATTTTAGTATGTGAATTCTGGTACAGAAACGACCCTTGCTCTTATAAACATAATCACCAGTCAAAAGAAACTGTGTCAAACATTTTGATGTATTTATTTGTTTATTAATTTTTTTTTTAATTTAAAACATTCATTTGTCTTATATACACCAATCAGATATAACGTTAAAAACACTATGAGCACTGACAGCTGAACTTAATAACATTGAATAAAATACACAGCACAGTGTCAGTGGGAATGGCAGGATCGAATTGGCTCACTGTCTGGTATAAGATGTTATCCTGAGTGGATAACACTTTAATCAAAATACCCAACTCTTGGCTTGACATGGTCACTTGAGGCATAGGGCATTATTTTGCTATAAGACGGAAAAATTAACCATAACACACACATAATAATTTTAGTTTCTGTGTACATACTACTACTTTGAGTTTAACAGGGTGGCAGCTCTCCTGTGCGTGGAGCCCACCTGCAGGTCATGCTAAAAATTTGCAAAAGGTAAAAAGAAAGGGGTACAATCTTTTGGAAAAAACAGAAATAACCAAAAATAGCTATCAACTTGAATCTTGCCGAAGTAGTTACAGTATATTTAATTTAACTTTGCACTAAATATCACCTAAGTAAATGATAAAAAAAAAAATGTTAAGCTAAAACAAAAATTTTTTTTCTGATGTTCCTATGTAATATATATCAAAACAATTATTTGCCTCAGGCTTGGTCACTGATTAAAACAGTCATAGTCGAATCTGAATGGTCCTAGACCAACCCGCCTTGTTTCGGTCCATAATTGCTAATTATTTATTTTATTAGGCAGAAAGTGAACAGTCAGTTCTCAAAAGTAATGTGTTAGAAGCTTAAAAAAATAAATAAATAAATAAAACAGGGTAAGGATGAGAGTGACTTTAACATGGAACTCAATTGCTCAAGAATCACTGACGCTCAAAGAGAACGAAGGCAATTATGTCCGGTCCGTAAACACATCATACTTCACACCGAGGTCTGTGATGTATAACTAGACTCTATGATTTGTTTTTATAATGACAGACATATGTTTGATGTATAAACAATCAGTGTGCTGATAACTGAATTCATTTAACTACAGCTGCTAATGAAAGAGGCACGGATACTGCATGCGGACAGCTTGGGAGCTGAAAGCCATAAAAAAAAATTCTGCTGAGATCCAGGGAGGTGGCACAGGATGCATGACTTACCCAGTAGACCAGGGTGAAGAGTCTTGCACGTGTGTCTGTGGCGTGAGGAACTGAGCACTGGGAGTTCTGGGGCTGGTTAGGAGAGCAGTACCAGCAGGAGCAGTGGGCCTCTGAGGTGTGCCAATCACCTACAAATAAAGAGTAAACAATTCGAGCATAATAATAACACAACACTTAAATTCAACACTGTTTACTAGATGTGAGTTTCAAAGATTTATCAGTTTTACTCCGGAATTTAGTCTCTTTAGTACAGGTGAGCCCGCATAGTCGACTACACTGATTTGATCTGAGGAGTCGGAAACTTCAAAACAGGCATAGAGTATTTATCATCATCAGGTCACCATAACGCACCTTTTCAATTAAGTAAGGGGGGGGAGAGGATATCTGTAAGAAATATTAATGTATATGCACCGGACTCTGCTTTAGTCATAATACCCTTTTTGTTTTGATGTTCATTTTATTAAGGATGCTGTGTGCGAGCGAGGCTGTGAACAGGTGACCTTGTTATTGTGCTCTTCCTCGGAG
>JAOUQZ010000026.1:3697451-3708338 GCA_028564935.1 Neosilurus hyrtlii
GGGTTGTTGTGTTTGCTCCGGAGCTCCTAGATCTGAGACAGAGAGACGAGCAGACTGGCCAGAGATAAATTCTTTCAATATCAAACCCCATATAAAGGCCAAGTCATGAAAATAAACTTGGGTTTACATAATAGAATCCGCCAAACAAGGAATAAAAAAACAAAACAAAACAATGGATTATCCTTTGACAGTGTAAGTTCTGTGTTGCGGACAGTCCTACTTTTAATTTCCAAAGGCAGGGAAACCGTACAGATCCCCCCAGTATAGATATATTATTCTGGCAATGCTGGAGGGACTACGTTTCTTGGCTGGTCTGGGAATGCCTGGAAGAGCTGGAGGAAGTGGCTGGGTAGAGGGACGTCTGGACCTCAATGCTTAGGCTGTCGCCCCCGTGACCCGACCCCGAATCAAGCGGACGATGCATTAATTCCGCAAGTGAAATTATTGCCTCTGCACTAAACCCATTCAAAGTGAGCCTCTGTGCACAAGCGTCCTCACTGTTCGGGTATTTTCGTGAATGAAAGTCAGTGGCGAATTTGGAAACTCGCCCTTCAAGTTCTCAAACTCTTCTGTACCCTGTTATTGGCATAAAATTCAGAAATGAGTAATTACTGTTCTGTTTTGGCAAGAGAATACTTGTTGTGTAGTATAGTCAGTAGTGATGTTTTTTTTTGGGGAGGGGGTTAGCCTCGCAGGAAGCCTCCCTAACTTCACTCTACACTGATATTAATGAGACAAACTGCAAACTAACAATATCCCAGTGTCCACCTCTCACCCGGCTCTGGCTGGGAGCTTGTGTCTGTAATTGGATGATAGCAATGATTTGCGCTCTAATCCTGCTGACTCCAAACTTCTGTGATCAGCTTAGGTGGAACTCTCACAGGTCACCTCGCTTAATGTTAATGGAGGATTTTATCACTGTTATGCTCCACACATATTCAAAGATATGGGGAAGCCTCATTGGAGGAGAGACAAGGGAGAAGAGGTATTAGAAGGAGCCCTGGCTCTAATTCGGGAACAGGAAGAGCCTGTGAGAAGGGAAAGGAGCTCTGGGGCGGACCGGATTAGTCTTATTTGGGAAAGGAAAGTCCGATCACATAGTCAGAGGCACTGACAGTCAAAACAAGATGAGTACGGTAGGCGGTCTAGTTCGACTGGAGGGTTGTGGAGCTGGGAGAGCTTACCACATGTGAAAGCACATTAACAGCAGGGGCAGCGAGTGCTTTAGGCATTATCTGCTTCACTCCAGTGAGAGATGAAGGATGGACAGTCACGAAAGACACCACAGCACCTGAGAGAGAAGGAGACACATAATGTCATGATAACATCCAACATTAACACATCTTCGTATTTTCAGTACGCAAGACGCCCTGAACATCTGCCGTCTGCTGGAGACTTTTATTACAGACTGGTATTACAGTAAACACCAAAACTCACGAGGGGTGGGGGGGAGGTTGCATATTTCGATTTCGGCTTGGATAGTACATACTTTTTAATAATTATTTAGATGTGAAGATATGCGAGCAAGGAGGGGCTACGTGGATAAAAAACTTTTGGCTTGGAAGCTCATTTCTGTGGTTGATTTTATTTAGCTTCTGAATTCACTACATTCCCTCCCTTTACGTATATACAGGCACCAAAACTTTAGTGCCATTACAATGCCACCACATCTATAATTTCTTTCCACTGCGTTCCCTTCTTATAGAACAGAGTGAGTGCTTGGTGAAAAGGATTTCGATATCGGGTTTTTAGTTGTCGTTTGGAGGCTATGCCGCTTGGCAGCTGTTAGAATGGTGAAATATGATGAAAAAGTGCAACTGCCTTTAGTTGCATTAGAGGTCAGACTTCACAGCGGATAGTGGTTTGTGCTAGCAGACCTTGCACATTTATGTATTCAAGTTTTCAAGATGAGATCCTTATGTGCAGATGTGCATGCTACCATCACGCTCCTGTGCGTTGGGGGCTGTTTTTGATTCCTTTCACACATCGTTCTCATCCAAAAATGCTAATTATTCAATAATCGGTTTATGACTCGGTATTTGATAGTGAAATTCAGTGTATTAAAAGTTTAGCACTGTCGCTTGAAGCTTTTCAAACTTTTCAATATCTTAAGTTACACTTAAAAAGTTAAATTGTTTAAAAAGATCATTTACCACGATATAAATATTTAAAATTAATTAATTGGAATAGACGTGAATTAAAAAACATCCTACAAATATTATGACTGTGTTGCGGTAAAAAAAAAATGTAGCATGTGAAGACTGAAACGTTAGGATTTAGAATCGTATTGTATAAATAGTTTACTTTAGTTCATTGTGTAAAGAGATATAGTCAATATATTTATGGGAAACCCTGGGAAGTGGAAATGCATCTCATTAAAAAAAAAAAAAGGAACACACATCAAAAAAAGGAACATCCACAAAAAATATATTAAATAAATTCAAAAATAACACACAGCAGAAAATAGGAACATGCATCCAAAAATAACAAGTAGCATGTACAAAACGTACATCAGTAAATCAGTCAAATTCCCAGCCTGACATGGTACCACTTTGCCGCCAATTGTTAGGTCACAGGTGTCCAACTCAAGCCCCGCTAACTGGAGATTTCAAGTTTTCAAAGAATATGATTATCGTACATTCTTCGCATCGACCGTTACCATGAAACCCAATTCATCATACGTCCACTAGGTGGCAGCAGCCTATTTAAAGTAAACAGCTTGTCGTTCATGACTCATGAAAGATTGTATGCTAGCTCGTCGCTGCTCAGCGATAACGCAAGCGAATAAAAGAAAAGAGGACAAACGTCTAAACCAATCATTCTTCCATGCAGATTTTGTGGCTGTGATTTAGAATAGATGTTCGGTGATTATTCAGCCCTCGATCACCTTTAAATTTACTGATGTGGCCCTCAGTGAAAATGAGTAATAGGTCAAGCAGAAAAAGCCTAATGCTAACAAGCGGAAGTCGTGGAAGGGCGGAGATACCTCGGCCAATAAATCAATGCCTGTCCTGTGCTTGTGTATTGGGATAAGAACAGAGGTCCAGTTAAACGGCCTGGACAAACTATAATCGCGCCTCGAATAAACTGTGCATGGAAACATAGTGAGCGCAGTCTCAGACAGTGTGTGCCAACACACCTCGATATGAAAGATAAACTACCCCCAGGTGCAGATGCCAGCCGTGATGAGTGGACAGGCCTGAACCGTCCCAGGACAGGACTACTAGGAAGATCAAGAACCACAGACTACGGACCATCTCAAACGCTGCTCATTCTGGAGAAGACATGCTGCCGACAGGACATGTTCAGAAGTGGGAGGGCTGATGTGTGGACACTGTCCACTGACTGGTGGTTTGCACATTGCACTATTACACTATCATTGAATTCTATTTCGTTTTTTTCACTTATCGAAATAAACGGTGGCGTTCCCAGACTGCAGAGTTGACTACAGAATACTTTGGAATATGTTTTGGACCAATTGTTATAAAAAGTTATTAGCAACTCAATGTGGGTCACAAAAATACTGTCGGCCCACAGTCTAATAACTCCGGCTGTGTCTCATCCCTCTGACCCTTAACAATACCAAAAGATAAAAGATGCGGAAAGTAATAACACTCTGTGTGTCCTGAAGAACGCCACTTCCGTATCCTGCCGTGTACTCACCCCTTCCCGGACTCGCGCTCTGCGTGGCAAAAACCTTCATCTCTCCACTGGTTTCCTTCAGGCCACCCTACGGGGCAAAAAAATCGAGAAACAAGGTTAGTGGTCAGAGTAATCAGATTGGCTCATTACTGCAACTCTTCAGTCAGTCCATAAGAGAACATGGGCAAATACATTCACTGGCTAATCCAACACCACCATAAGCCAGGTGTGCATGAAACGACTGACCTCTGGATGAATTTCAGCTAGTCATTCATGACTCAGGAAAGAATGCATGCTAGCTTGTTGCTGTGAAGTGTTGTCATAAAAGTTAAGTGAATGGGGGGTGGGGGGTTTGGACAGGACACAAACGCCTAAACCAATCAGTTTGTCTTGGAGATTTCATGTTTGCCCTTTTAGAATAGATGTTCGGGATTATTCGGCCGATGACATCCTAGAAATGTAGTGCCCTCTTGCGAAGCAAATTGCTATCAAAGTCTACAATCAAGGGACCTTCGTGAATGTAAACCTAGACGTTTTATCTTCGGATGCAAACCACCAGTGACAGTGGTTTAAACGGATATAAAATGGGGACTCAAATAATGAGCGAGTGGTTCAGGGAGCACGAGGAATTATTTTCACATATGTATTGGCGCCCCAGAGTCCTGATCTTAACCCTATTGAAAGTTTTCAGGATGTGCTGGAGAAGACTTTATGAAGTGGTTCAGTTTTTCCCTCATCGATTCAAGACGTCGGGGAGAAATGAACCTGACACTGGATGAAAATAAATGCTACGCTGCTTAAGTTTGTTGAAAAAATGGCATGAACATCACATACTGTAAACATGGCTAATGGCAGAACAACAAAATATTAGTGTGGGCGACATTTTCGTTTGGCCAGGCAGGGTTAGCATGTAAAGCATGCGTTAGCAACTAGCTTGTTTTCAAATTTTAAAAAGTAAAAGGAGGCATTTCAGAGCATGGAGCACATCATTTGAAATGATTCCCTGGTGGGTTTTCCAGGATACTTCCCAGTTCCAATATAAAGTTCAGTAAGAACTGAAACAGCAAAACTACTGCCTTGTGGTCATATGCATCCTTGCAGATAGTCCGCAGTGGCCTTTGACCTCTAAAATTGGATCAGTTCACCCTCGAATCAAGGTGGGCATCTGTGAAAAGTTTGAAGAAAATGGTCGAAATACTACGTTCACAACCACGCCCCACATGAGGCCAAATTGACCTATGATCTCCAAGATGTATTCAGTTTATTCTTGAGTCAGACCGGACTTTTACGCCAAGTTCGACTGGAATCCCTGAAAGCGTTCTCGAGATACCGTGTTCACATTGGCCCAGACAGAAGGACGGACAACCCAAAAACATAAAGCCTCCGGCACTGGCTACATCCTGTAAGAAGGTATAACAAACAGCCGTTTTCGTAACAGATCTACATACCATGTTTAATCTCCTGCAGATTCTACACTACTAACTTGAATGACAGACAAGATGTGGATAAACCAGTGTGTGCATTTTTACAATTAGCTAAGCAGCAGCCCGGTGATGTTCAGAGTCCATCTACAAATGTCAGATTCTTTTTCTTTTTGTTGAGACATTTACACTGTCATGATGACGACACGGTGTTTGTCATCATCCTAATCGTCCCATGACACTTACATCTCTCGCCATCACGTTCGGCTCCTGCAACCGCCTCTTCCCTGCGGCACGTCTGCTTCTGCGATGCTTTCCCTGGAGGAAGACGGACAGTTCAGATCCTCCACGTTCGCTTCATTACAGAACTGAAACTGTGTATTAGTTCCACAAATGGATTTAACAGAGATAGACACACACACACAAATTTATTTTTTCAAACTACACATTTACACTGAACACAGAACCCATAAACGGAAGTCTGCATTAAAACCAGGTTCCTTCAAGAACCAACAAAAAGTTTTCCCAAGTCTTTTATTCTTGTTTTATGACTTATTTCCACAGTGTTTGGTAAATAAAATAACGACGTACACACACACACAACAGAAGTATTTGTGATATTTCACACCGCAGACTGAATCACAAGTTGCAAGTTGTCATGTTGACATGTGATAAACAGGGGTTACCATGACAACTTGGCCACAAAACACTAACTGAAGCAAATGGTTAAGAAGAATCCTCTCAGGTCGAGTAGCCGAGGGTAACTACAGCAAAGAAAACACTGTGGCATGTCATCAGAGAGAAAGAAATAAGGTCTGCAGAGAAACAATATAAAGAGGACCTCCACCAGACACAAATGGATTATTATAACTTGGCACAGTTGTAAGGAAATGTCTCCCCCTAGAGGGCATTAGATGAAACCCCCCCCCCCCCCCCCCCCCCCCCCCCCATGTTAGGGATATCAAGTGATGGGATTTGATTCTTTTTTAACATGATCCCATGTGAGGAACACTTTCAAAATTTTATGGGTTCTTTCCAGACCCATACCCCACCCCTTCAGCAAATTTGATGAAAATCAGACTAGCAGTATTAAATGCTTGTTAAATTTACTTTAATGAATTCCTGGATCCGGTTCCTGATCCGAGTTCTTGCCAGGCCCATACCCCATCCCTCCCCCAAGTTTGGGACAAATCGGTTCATTAGTTTTTCCGTAATCCTTCTAATGGACAACCAGATATAAACAAACAAGATGCTAATGAAACAAAAGTAAAGAAGCCAACAATGAATGGGAGACAGGACATAACTGTATGGCCAAAAATAAGTGGATACCTGACCATGAAACCCAGATGTTCTTCATGCACATCTCATTTCAAAACCCTGGGCTTTAACACAGAGCTGACCAACTGTTTTTACTGTTATAAAAACCTCCATTCTTCAGGAAAGGGTAGATTTCGGGGCATGACTGCAGGAACTTGTGTTCACTCGGCCACCTGGTCATCAGTGAGACAGGTACTGGTGTTGAATGACGAGGTCTGGGGTGCAGTTCAGTCTAAAAAGGTTGAGGTCAGAGCTCTGTGCAGGACACTCAAGTTCTTTCGCGCTGTGGCGTTATGGAACAGGCTTGAGCCTCTAAGCCCCAGTGAAGAGACACTGTAAAGCTCCAGGATACAAAAACATCTTATACAATCATGTGCTTCCAACTTTTGTGTACTGGTTTTGATTAGACATCCAAAAACACCTGGCCAAATTGTGTGCATCAGCTGACTCACCTATTAAACCACTAAGGCAATATAAGTTGCAGATTATTACATAAAACGTTGACTTTTGAAGACCCTCGGGCATTTTTATTTTGATCTTTCTCAAAACAGCTGAAAAAAAGTAAGGTTGTACTAAAACAATCTTGAGCACTGAACATGTGCCACCTTCGAGTCTTCTGCTGTAACCTCATTATTGAACACATAAACACACAGCATGACTATATACAGGTCATTCTGCGATAAACGGCAACATTTCCGGGACGTAGAATCTCAAAATACAAGTCTTTATGGTTAGTTTTTGTTACTAATACAATTTTTGACAGACTGTCCTTTGACAAATAAGGAAAGATAGCTGCACAAGTTTTTATGAGAGGATTCTGAACCATCTTCCGGGTCGTCAAAATGTTATGGATGTGGCTCCCGAGTGGCACATCAACAACATGCACGACTATCAACCCGGAGATCGCAAGTTCTAATCTGGGTTGATGTCGCAGCCATCCGTGAACGGGAGTCCATGGGAGCTAATTGGCCGAGCTCTCACGGGAGGGAGGAATGGCATACACTCACTTCCCTGTTACTCACAGCGATCACCAGTCAATCGTGGGCGGCTGTGAGCTCATTCATACAAGGGGACGGATAGCACTTTCCCTCCGAGTGTGTTAGGCCGCCCTCAAATACGCATGTCATAAACACGCAAATAGTCGTGTGATAAGAAAGGCAGTACTTGATGGGTGGGAGTTGGATACGACTAAATTAGGGGAGAAAAGTGGGGGGAAAAAAATCCAAAAAAAAAAAAAAAAAAAAAGTTATGGATGTGTCAGTACTTAACCCACAGTTTTCAAAGAACGAATTTTCTAAACAATTCCTTCACATAAAATGTTTCATACACTTGTGCTGATCGTCTACAAAAGCGTTTTATGCTGCAGATATCATTAGATAAATTAACTGCATAAGTTAAGCGTGATGGACGTTACCCAGTCGGTTCCCGGAATTTATTTTCACCAGTGGACTTCATAATGGTTAATATACTAGAAATTTGGTATCAAGTAAACATTTGATGTAATTTAATAAATTTTAAAGCTTGTTTACTTCCATCTAGGCACAATCAAAATAAATCCAGATGAATTTGAGGTTCTATGTCAAAGAAATGTTTTGTTTGTCCCAGAACGAGCGGGATTAAGTTAGAATATCATATCAAACATTTCAACAGGAAGTGACTGAACAAGAACATTTACTGCGAAGTGCACTCGGGGTCGACGGGCACGTCTGGGTTTCCTGTGTGGGCACGGACGCGACGGTACCATCGAGCGCATGGCTTTACAACTTTTGCATAAGTATGGAGCTCTTCTATAAGCCATAGATAAACAATGCAATAAGGGAATATTATTACATGATAATATCATATGGGAATTTATTTATTTTACTAAACTAACACAATTTCCTCCGGGATCAATAAACATTCTGATTCTGATGCTTGAGCCAAACAGATAGACATGTGTGTATTTATGTACACTGAGCAAAAATATTAATTTCCTAAATATTTTTAGAAATATTTAAACAAAACAATTAATGTTATTCTTGCCTTAATATTGAACCAAAAGGAACATGACTGACAATTTTCTGTTCACAATTCACGAGTTATCACAGCCAGAACCAACCAGGGGTCAGAGGGCAAAGTTCACAGCACTCAGTAACCAAGTGTGTCCACCATCTGCACCGTGTAAAGCGCTACATCTCCGACGCAAAGAGTTAACAAATATGATCAATAGAGGTCTGTGGAATGTTGTCCCCCTTCCTCCGGCAGCACCACTCCGAGCCGGGCCACGTTCTTCTGGAACCGGAACGCGTCATCTCACCCGCTGATCCGGAACATCCCAAAGGTGTTCAATCGGTGACGTTTCGGGTGAATATGCTGGCCGACTGAGAACGACGACATCCTAGGGTGCTGATACTGCTGACAGACAGCATCCCAGGGTGCATTTCAGGGTGATCTTTTACCGGCCCTGGTGCAAGGATTGCCTGTGTATTAGTCACGCTGACTGACCAAGTCAATGTTATGCATTATGCCGCTCATGGGTGGAATAACTCCATGATTGCGTAATCTCACAGGGATGTGGTATGAGAAGTGGGTAACCAGAATTCAATAAACACCAACCATGAGCAGATTTCATTACAGATCAATGTAGCGCAGCATTTTCGGTTCGTGCGTTTATATTTCTGTTCCATGTACGAAGGGCTGAGAAACAGAGCAGTCGAACCAACAGAAAGCTGTTTAAGAAAAATTAAATGAAAATTTTTGTGATATAAAAAAATGTCATTTAACAGCAGAACGTATCCACAAATATTAGTCAAAATATTACCTTATCTTATTTTTGGGGTTAGACCACTGTGGCTCTCTGTCCTTCATATATTATATATAGCTAGATAGATAAATATAGATATGTATGTGTATGCATTTAAGTGTGTGTGTATTTGTGTGTGTATTTATTTGTGTGTAGGCATTTGTGTGTGTATATTTGTGTGTGCATGGATTGATGTGTGTGCGCATTTGTGTATTTATGTGTGTGTATTTATACGTGTGCATTTGTGTGTGTATGGATTTACGTGTAAGTATATTTATATGTGTATTTGTGTATCTATGTATTTGTATGTGTACATATTTATGTGCATGTATTTGTGTGTGTGTGTGTGTATGTATTTATGTATGTATATTTGTGTGTACATATGTATTTATGTATGTGTGTGTATATATGTATGTATTTATGTGTATGTACGTGTGTATTTGTGTCTGTATGTATGTATATGTGTGTATTTGTGTCTGTATGTATGTATTTATGTGCATGTGTATTTGTGTGTGTGTGTGTGTATGTATTTATGTGTGTTTATGTATTTGTGTAATTTTGTGTGTGTACGTATGTATGTATTTATGCATGTATTTTTGTATTTATGTGTGTATATTTTTGTGTGTGTGTGCAAGTATGCATTCATGTGTATATTTGTGTATGTATGTGTGCATTTATGTATTTATGCATGTTTATATGTATTTATGTGTGTAAATGTGTATGTATGTATGTGTTTATGTGTGCATTTATGTATTTATGCATGTTTATATGTATGTAAGTGTGTATTTTTGTGTGTGTGTATGTATGTAAGCATTAATGTGTGTATTTATATGTGTATAAGTATTTGCATGTATGTATGCATTTATATGTGTATTTGTGTGTGTGTGTATGTATGTATTTGTGTGTATTTGTGTATTTATGTATGTGTATGTATTTGTGTGTGTGTGTGTGTGCATGTATTTATGTATATATGTGTGTGTATTTATGTGTGTGTATGTATATATGTATGTATTTGTGTGTTTTTATGCATATATGTATTTGTGTGTGTACATATGTATTTATGCATGTATTTTTGTATTAATGTGTGTATATGTGTGTATGTATGTGTATTTGTGTGTATTTATGTGTGTGTGTGTATGTATGTATGCATTCATGTGTATTTGTGTATATATGTATATATTTGTGTGTAGTTTTGTATTTATGTTTGTATTTGTGTGTGTGTGTGTATGTATGCATTCATGTGTATTTGTGTATATATGTATGTATATATTTGTGTGTGTAGTTTTGTATTTATGTTTGTATTTGTGTGTGTGTGTGTGTATGTATGCATTCATGTGTATTTTTGTATTTGTGTGTATTTATGTGTGTGTATGTATGTATGTATGTGTGTATGTATGCATTTATGTGTATTTGTGTGTATATATATGTGTGTGTATTATATGTATGTATTTACGTGTGTATTTATGCATATATGTGTGTATTTATGTATGTGTATGTATTTATGTGTGTATGTATTTGTGTGTGTATGTATTTGTGTGTGTGTGCATTTATGCGTGTGTGTATGCATGTATGTATATTTGTATATGTGTGTATGTATGTATATGTATTTGTGTGTGTATGTGTGTGTATATATTTATGTGTGTGTATGTATTTGTGTGTGCATGTATGTATGTATATTTGTATGTGTATGTATTTATGTGTATTTATATATGAGTGTGTATGTAT
>JAOUQZ010000026.1:3717269-3733329 GCA_028564935.1 Neosilurus hyrtlii
TATATATATATATATATATATATTAGTTTATATCAAAGATTTCTTTTCGTCATACAACATCAGCTACAACCATTTCTCAGACTAATGACAAACACTCACGGTGAGCATGAGGAATACAAAAGCTGTAGTTCCCAACACAAGGATCTCTTTGTTCCCTTTACTCTCACTGTGGAGCTTTTTGTAGAATGGACCAATCAGATGAGTTCTGAGGAGCCAGGAGATCAGCAGCACGACAGCAAAGGAGACAAGTACCTGAGCCAACAGCACCAGTATACGCAATCCTCCAATTAGAGCACTGCGACAGAGCAGGAACAACCAGTCAAACACCGTCACGAGCCAGATCTTCCAAAGTTAAAAAGTTATTACATGAAAAAAAAAATCATAAATTAGACTTTAAATTCGTAATTTTCTAATCTTTAATCTGGGAAAATTGGGATGTGTTCAATGTGATGAAATTGAAAGTAAAATTGAAAACTATGAATTCTAAATAATCTTTGACCTGCATTTCATTCAAAAGGAGACAACACATTATGGGATGTTTTATCTTATGAATCACTACCTTGTGGGTAATAAAAGTTGGTACGGTAAAGCATTTATCACTTTGTAATATTGCCATTCCTTCTCATAGCACTTTAAATACATTTAAGGACTGAAGACACCAAGTGCTTAAATGTTTCAGGTGTGATATTGTCCCATTCATCCTGAAAACAGGTTTTAATATGAGCAACAGTACAGAATCTTTATCACATTCATTATTTCAAATACTCCATCCATCCTCTATAAGGGAAAGGGCAGGATTGCAGGCACGTCCGTCCAGCACCCTTTTTCCACAGCTATGCCTTTGTAATATGGACAGAATGTGGTTTTGCAATGTCTTGTTGAAATATACATGACTGTCCCTGGTGTTGATGTTACTCCAATATCTCAATGTGCTTTCCTGCATTTCTGCAGAAGTGTAAATTACCTTCGCCAAGGGCAGTAACACAAATCCCACAAATCAAAGCTTCCTTTTTGCACAGTAAAGTTTAACTGCCTTTTTGAAAGTAACGGTTTTCCAGAGTAATCCTGATTCCATGTGGTTATATCAGCTACGAATGAATGAAGGTCCTTGATGTCCAGGATTCTTAGGTTTGTGCCCTTTCCCTTCTCGCATCCAAATTCCTCTAGCTTCCATGAACTTTTAAAAAATGATATGCACCAAAGAGGCTGAAATATCCAAACCCCTTTATTTTTTTTCTTTCCTTAAGGAACATTGGTCCTCATTCATCAGGGTCTTCTTCAGTGTAAATTTGCTCTAAAGAAAATTCCACATCGGATCCATGACGTGTCCATAAACCTAGGATTTGTTCGCAGCTGTTTTCTTGCTCGATTTAGCAAACGTGAACGCACCCCTCAATCCCTTAAAAGGACATAGTGGCCTGTGCACACACAAATATCCATGTAGACGGAAACCATGGTAAAGCTTCAAACAAAACATGGCCATTTATTGTCATGGAATCATACGCCTTCTTCCATTTCATAACACTCGACGTCAAGACTTTCCCCACTTTCTACGATGCATGTGCAGGATCGTTTCCTCTGGTCATGTGGTCTCGTTATGGTTACCATTATGGTAAACAGACTCGGAACCAAGACAAGATGTAAAACAGGCGAATAAGAGACGTCACCAGGAAACCTTTATATATTCAGCCAAAATGAACGGATAATGGAAAATTAGGATCATATGGGGTACACAGTACAAAAACAAAGACGGGTGCTTGTATGGTGTGTGTTTATATACCTGTCCATCCCACCACTTCCTGCTTGGATAAGAGTTGGCATGATCGCAATGAAAAGGCTCAACTGAACATCCTGCATCACCAACATACCCAATAAAACACTGCTATAATCCAGTTCACCTATACACACACACACACACACACACACACACACACACACACACACACACACACACACACATTTTAAACACCAAAAGACACAAGAATCTTTCTTATTTCTTTCTCTGTATCTCACACATGGCCCTGTACCTTCCTTATCCCCTCTGGACCCGCCAGAAAGGAACCGTGATACGAGAGGAGTGCTGGACAGAGACAGACAGCTGCAAATGAACACTGTCTGAATAGGGTGGAGCCTAAACACCTTTCCCCATAGAAGCCCCGCCCCTACCATCAGGAGACTGAGGTAGCTGGAGCCCTGAACAGAGATCTTCCAGACCTGAAAAAGAAAAGACATTAACAAAAAAGATTACTAACCACAGTAACATAATTCAAAACGACTTTTTTTAATGCAGTTTTAACAATTGAATTAAATCCCGATTGATAAAATCCATGTCCAGCGTTTTTACACCCAAATATCTTCGTACATTCATTCATTTTTTAAGAAGCTTAATCCTAGTTAGAGTGGTGGGGAAGCTGGCGCCCATCTCAGCCGACTCTGGGCGAGGGCGGGGTACACCCTGGACAGCTCGCCAGGCCATCACAGGGCTAACACACATGCAACCATTCACACTCACACCTAGGGGTGATTTGGAACAGCCAATTAGCCTACTGTGCATGTTTTTGGGCTGTCGGAGGAAACCGAAGTACCTGGAGGAAACTCACGCAAGCACTGGGAGGACATGCATGGTCCACAAAGAAACGCCCGAGCTCGGGAATAGAACCCGGGCCTTCTTGCTGCCGCCGTGCCTCCCACCAAATATCTTGTTTCTCTCAAAAATACGACACATAATTGCACATGTTCCATTAGTTTCCACTCTGACGTCAACATTGTCTTTGAAGTCGTTACTGTGATAACAATTCCTTTATTAGGACAACGTGAAAGAGTGAGACAGATGGAAAGAATGTCATGACTAAATATGCAAAATTTCAAGGGCATGAATGAGTAGCATGGTGACTGATTTGACTCGTGGATATGGAAAAAAAAAAAAAAGAAAAGAAAATACGTTGAGAAAGGAATGCAGGCGAGTGAGACCTGCACCAATCAAGCGAGTTCTGAGTAACAAGATTTGCCCTCTAGAAATATTTCTGCACCATTTAAAATACCCTGTGAATAGACAGTGCTATATCTTTATTCTATTTCACCACTCACTGCCAGAATAAAAACAAACAGCAGCAACATGGAACAATGAATAGTTTATTTTAATGAAATAGAGAACCTGAGCTCTTTCACTTCACTGTTCCTTGATCAACCCCCTGCTTACGCTGCTAGCACACCTCCGCGTATAGTGCAGGAAAGACACACCTATATCCTCGCAATGAGCATTTATAACCCATCTATAAACCTCTTTCTGTCAAATAAATTAACTTGTCTATATTTTACACATCAAAACGTCTACACCCCTTTAAAACCAAGAGGCTTTGTGGGCACCCCTCCAATAGATCTTTGACTGGCTTATCATTTTTACTGGTACTCAGTTATACTGCTGGGTGGACAGAAGCATACTTGTGGTTAAGACCTTGCCCAGGTGGTCCAAACAGGGATTCGAACCCATGACCTCTCGATCATGAGCCCAGCATCCTAACCACTACACCACCACATACATAAAAATACCAAATAAATAAATATACACACACATAAGTAGCCTCACAGCGAAAAGGACCAGGTTTGATGCCCGGCCTCTGTGCGTTTCTGTGTGGAGTTGTGTGTGCATGTTCTCCCTGTGCTTGCGTGGGTTTCCTCCGGGTACTCCCACAGTCCAAAAACATACACAGCATAGGCTAATTGGCTGTTTCAAATCACCCCTAGGTGTGAGAGTGAGTGTGAATGTGTGTGTTGGGTCTGGCGAGCTGTTCAGGGTGTATCCCACCCTCGGCTGAGATAGGCGCCAGCCTCCCCGTGACCCTAATTAGGATTAATTGGCTTAGAAAATGATTGAAACGATAAATAAAACCAACCCTGGTTTAAAAACACTGAACCTTTTAACAATTAATAACTTTTTTTCTGCCCAGAGAATCACAGATTCTGAACATTTTTAATTCCTTGGTTGTACTTCCTTCAATTCATGCTGTACATTTTCAGATGGGTTTGTGTCATGGAGCAAATCACCCAAGGACGGGAAAGAACCATCAAGCCTGGAATGTAATGCACTGATTTCGGCCAATCAGCTCACAGCTCTCGTAATCCGGGCTACCTTTTCTCCTACCATTGGATACAACAGATTCTTAAATTTGTTTTTAATATAACTTGCACTTTTTTGGCCAACTTTTAATCTACTGAAATGATTGGTGGTGCAAACACTTTTGCGTGTTCTGGGTACTCAGAGAAAGGTATTTATGGAAATTCCTGCTTATGTAAATGTAAATGTAAATATAAAATCATATTACTTTACTTTAGTAGTTTCCGAAAGCTTTCAAATGTCTAGTAATAATAACACGGTATATAGCTCACGCCAAAGGTAATAACTTACTAGGACTGAGCACGAACTCGTGGACCGCAGACGGACAAACACACACACACAATTTCCTGAGGAACGAAAATCGGTGTATCACAGTACCTTCCGCGTAGCTCACATGAAAGGTAATAAGTACAGATGTGTGGATTTTGAACGAATACATTGCTATGAATGGACGAGTAAGTGCACTGAATTCATCTGTTATTCATAACCCAAGGCTTTTTAAGGGGCGGAGTTATGGCCTTGTAATAAAAAAAATAAACCTTATTTACCTAAATATCATGAACTGGCGCAAACAATACATGATTATTCATATGGATGGAAATTTGGACTCTCAAATTCTTTTCATTTGCGAGCTGAAAGGCTATTTAACAAACATCCACAAATATTTTGTACGTTCTAAATTTGGGTAAAAATCATGACACGACTTCTTTATTTTTTCCTATCTTTTAATTCCACCCATTTCCGGGTCCTCGCTGTGGGAATTTCGCATTGAGCCTTCACGGTGTCAGCTGTTTCCTTTACGTTAGTTTTACCGTACATTCAAAGATTTGTCTGATTGCGCCAAGCGCTGCTATCAGTGTATGAGTTTATTTTGTCTGTAGAACTCGTGTCTCATACATAAGAACATACAAAAGGAGTTTGTGTTTTTACCTTGTGTAGTCGCTCAGGAGAGAACTCAAGGCCGACCACAAAGAGTGTGAAGAACACACCTAACTCCCCCAGTGTCTCGACTTGTACCATGGACTAGAGGCAGGAACAGAGAGACAATACTAAAGGATTTTCATGCTTAATCAAACATAATAGTGAGTATAAACAGATATAATACTAAAACAACTGCATGCCACGTACCTTAATGCTGTTAAGCCCAGAGGGACCGAGAAGAATCCCAGAAACTATGTAGCCGAACATCGGAGGCAGTCCAACCAGGGTGCACAGCCAGCCACAGGGCAGGGAAAGCATCACCACTGACACCAGGTCCTGTATAAATAAAAAGCACATAGCTTATTAAAAATCTCCAAAAACAACCCTGACCTAACAATCTTCTACACTATTCCTGCAAGCAGAATCCAGAAGGCCAGACTTGATCTGATCTTGTTAAAAGTGTGGTTATAATCGCTGATTGCAGGTTTTATATCAAGTTACCAAAGACTAGGTGTAACGGCGAGATATAGGATCATATCCTATGAACATTTAATTATTTGTTCATTCACACCAGTTTTTTATTGCAGTGCCTCCCAGTGGTCAAATCATTTTTTACACCCTCAGGAAAGTGACCCAAGACCGTATATCAAGTTACTCCAGACTCACTCACTTATTTGCCAAACTAATTAATCCTATGAGGGTCGTGAGGAGGTCTTACCCAACACTGGGCGAAGATGGGGTACACCCTGAACAGCTCACCAGACCATCACAAGGCCAACACACACACACACACACACACACACACACACACACACACACACACACAAACCATGTACACTCATTTACACCCAGTAGTAATTTGGAACAGCCAATTAGCCTAATGTGCATGCCTTTGGACTGTGGGAGGAAACCGGAATACCCAGAATAAGCATGGAGCACAACTGGAGTATAAAAAGGAGGCGGGAGTGCATCCATGAGATGAAACTTGCAGGAATCGTGTTTCCAAGTACATCAAGATGCTACGGTTTGTTTGGTGGCTTCAAACTGCTGGAACGGCAATTAAAATTTTTGAGTTTATGGTAAATCACGCCGTTAGTGCTGCCCCTGACCGAGAGCTGTGAAAGAAACCCCTCCTAAAAAAGTTTTGTCTATTGTTTCCCCTGATATCTGGTCGTTAGTACATGAGTGGCTTCTTAGTAAGAGGACATTCCCAATTTTTGTAGTAGTCATGCCCAATGCTTGTTCAATGGATCTGCTCAATTTCCCTCTTTTCTCTGCTTCACGTTGGCTTGTTTTCCTCCCATAGGCAGATCTCTGGTCCTCATTTTGGTTCATCCTTTTTTCTTTCTTCCTTTTTTTTTTAAAATCAACAATTGCAGTCTTTACAAGTGAAACCCGGAGCTCAATCTAAGAGCAGAACAAGAAAAGTACAGCTAATTATTTCTTAAAGAAGCAATCTTACAGGACACACCTGGGGAACAAGAAACACCTGTCCGTCACGCATTCCAGTATTATTAACAATTAAAAATGGGTGGGTTCTAACAAATGTTGTTCAACACACCTAGATGTGAATATCAGGAAATTAAAACAAGAGCAATTTTTATTAGAAGTAATAACATTGGAGAATTGTTGCATTAATATGAATGTGATTTAAATTACACTGTTTATTTACTAACACTGTCAGATTTGCTGCTTTAAGGATCCCTCTCTCTCTGCCTATCAGTCAGACAGAAATTTGCCACTCGAGCATATTTGTGAGGTTATGTACAGTATGCAGAAGTGCGTGGATAGCATTTTCCTCTAAAAGTTAATTTGCCCTTCTTCGTAGAATCAACAGCGGTTTGAACAATTGTGCCTCAGCATGCAGGAAGCACATCCCAGCCCTAAAACATGTGGTTTGGTGCCAGGATGGATAACTACCGGGTCAGAACATGCAAATGACCAAATTGGGGTGTGAAAAGACATAACTAGAAAGGCACTCAGAGAGTACAGACCTCCACCAAGGTAGTATAAGCACTTAAAGTTTTCAATAATACATTCGTTTGACTTTTATATTTAACGCTTTAATCAGTGGTATTTGTGACATTGTATTCTAAAATATGTAATGGTGCCCTATCTCGGAATGTAATAAAAAAATCCGGATCCCGCTCAGAATTTAATCGCTTCTTCGTTGGCCCACGACACCCATTTGGTTAAAATTTTGCGGAAATCCGTCCATTTGTTTTCGAGTTATCATAGTCACAAACAGACAAACAGACAGACACATAATCGATCTCATAATCCTTCCTCTTGGTGGAGGTAATATGACAAGCCAGACATGAGTGCTGAGTTCAGACTCTAACCTTGATGAAGTGGTGATCAGCTCGTGGAATGGTTGAGTCCCGGGGTTTGGTCAGTATGTACTGGTTGTTCTGTGAATCGATGAGCATACTCAGCCCAAGGTCACCTTCTGCTACCTGCCACGACACATTCTTCCTCTTGTTGTCCTCTTCATCGTCCTCCACCCTCAGGACCGCTTCCACATTGACTCCTCTCATCTGAGTGAAAGACGCACAATGAGGAAGACAAGCAAAAAATACGGGGTAACTTTCAAACAGAGTGGCGTGACAACAGCCAACGAAGGAAAATGTGTTTCATAATAGAACAGAAGGGAGTCTGACGGCCGACCTGCTTGTTGCTGTCAAAGACGTGATCTTCGATCTCTTCCTCCAGGCGGTCAGCAGCCCTCCGAACGTCCTCAAGAATCTCGTCCAGTATGGAGAGGGTCTTGTTCTGCTCCTGAGCCGCTTTCAGTGCCTCCTGCTGGTGCTTCTCAGCCGCCACCAGCTCCACATACTCCTGCTCCTCCTATCAGGAAAGACCTTTATCACATGATCCCTATCCAGTTTCTTTCAAGTTCTCCTCAAATTTCAAAGCTTGCATATTAGGGATCAGAGTCTATATAAATATGTTTGTAAAGCTGGCTTATTAATATGCATAATATACTACAGTCGTGGGAAGGCTGGAGCCTATCTCAGCAGACACTGGGCGAGGGCAGGGTACACACTGAACAGCTCAGCAGACCATCACAGGGCAAACACACACAATCATTCACACTTTCAAATCGCCCCAGCAGTGGCACTTAGAATGTAATAGCCAGTTAGCGTTACATGCATGTCTTTGGACTGTGGGAGGAAACCGGAGTACCCGGAGGAAACCTATGCAAGTACAGGGAGAACATGCAAACTCCACACAGAAATGAGCCGAGCCCGCGACTCAAATGTTGATATTTCAGTCCTATTTTTTTATATTTCATATATATTCTGTGTATAAAAAGAAAAATATAAGCAAAGCAAAATACAAGGGGTACAACCTGAACAGCTCGTCAGACCATCACAGGGCCAGCACACACATAATCACTCACTCTCGCACCTAGGGACAATTTGAAACAGCCAATTAGCCTAATGTGCGTGTATCTGGACTGTACCAGATGAAAACCCACGCAAAGCACGGGAGAACATTCAACCCGAATCGAACCCAGGACCTTCTTGCTAGTCCACCGTGTCGCCCGAACTCAATTCAGGGCCATAAGAATATAAAAAGACACCTGAAATAAAGAAACTAAGAGTTCCAGTAAGAGCAAAAAATCGTGCATGATTTAACTTTCGCTGAGGGCCACATCAATAAATTTAAAGGTGATCAAGGGCCGAATAATCACTGAACATCGATTCTAAAAGGGCAACCTTGGAGTCGGCATGGCGGAATAATTTCGTTTACGAATTTGTCCTCTTTTTCTTTATTCACTTGCATTTTCTGACAATGCTTAACAGCTACGACAAGCTAGCATGCAATCTTTCTTGAGTCATGAACGACTAGCTGTTTACTTGATATAGGCTGCTGCCACCTAGTGTACACCCTGAACAGCACGTCAGGCCAATGCAGGGCTAACACACATACAACAATTCATATTCACACTCACACCTAGGGACGATTTGGAACCGCCAGTCAGCCTACTTTGCTTGTTTTTCGACAGTGGGAGTAAACCGGAGTACCTGGAGGAAACCCATGCAAGCACAGGGAGAACATGCAGACTCCACACAGAAACGCCCGAGCCCGGGAATTGAACCCGGGAAAGCATGTTTTATGTTTTCATGTTTTATGTTTCAGTGTTCTTTCTTCTGTCGTGTTGCTCCTGTTCTAGCCTTGGGTTTTATTATCTAAGCCTTTTTTAAGTAAACAAAGTGCTCTTGACACACATCAGCACAACACAAATACACATCAGTATAAAAGATACTCTCACTAATTTGCCAAACCCCGTAATCCTATTAGGGTTATGTGGAGGCTGGAGCCTATCTCAGCCAACCCTGGGTGAAGATGGGGTCCACCAGGTACAGCTCGCTAATCCATCACACACAACCATTCACACTCGCACTCACACCTAGGGGCAATCTGAAACAACCAAGTAGCCTAATGTGCATGTCTTTGGACTGTGGGAGGAAACTGGGGTACCTGGAGAAAACCCACGCAAGCACGGGGAGAGCATGCAAACTCCACACACACGCACACACAAACGTTCCAGCCTGGGACTCAAACCTAGGATCTTCTTGCTGGAAGGTAGACATGCTAACCACTACGCCGTATACCACGTTTACCCTTGTGTTATACCACCTTTCCTTTTAATTAAACTTTTTAATCGCTTGGGACCTGAGGATACTAATCGTCGCAGCTCTTCAGTCCAAATTTTTGTCCAGTCCTGCTTGATACACAACTTGAGCTGCTCAACAGTCCATGGCCTCTTCTCTACATGATGCGTCACACATTTTCAATAATAGACAGATATGAACTATGAAGGTCATGTTGGATGAGGCCTGGCACTGTCCTGCTAAAATAAGCATGGACTACTCAGGAAGAGACATTGCCTTGATACCAAAATCCCAATCAAGCACAATTGCTCTTTCACGCACATACAACTCACCCATGCCATAGGCACTGATGCACTACATACCTCCTCAGGTGCTGTGTGGCCTTAACAGATAACAATCTGGATGGCACATTTTAGCCAAAACATTCTAAAATGTGGACTCTCCGGATCACAGCACACAGTTTTACTTTTATCAGAAAGCCCAGATACCTCTTTCTGCATAGAATCGATGCATGGCTAACAGCAGCATGACAGTTTCATGGACAGTTAAAGGTCACATTCATACAACGATGGTGATGATATGAGAGGTGTGTCTAAATTCCCCAATTTTTTTCGCAATATTGTTTACTGTAAAGGTTCAAAGGCTTAAATTCCCTGCAATCTTGTAATGATCCATCACTGCTTTAAATGACTGAGCCAATTATGGTAATAATGTTAATTTAGGGCGGCACGCTGGCACAGTGGTTAGCACATCTGCCTCACTGCAAGAAGGTCCTGGGTTCGATTCCCAGGCTTGGGGCATTTCTGTGTGGAGTATGCATGTTCTCCACATGCTTGCGTGGGTTTCCTCTGGGTACTCAGGTTTCCTCCCAAAGATCCAAAAACATTCACAGTTACAGCTAATTGGCTGTTTGAAAATTGTCCCTAGGTGTGGGTGTGGGTGTGAGTGTGAATGGTTGTATGTGTGTCTTGAGATTATGATATTCACTTTAATTCTGTTTTATTTGTATAACACTGTTAATATTACGGGCGGAACAATGGCACAGTTGTTAGCATAGCACATCCGCCTCACAGCAAGAAGGTCCTGTGTTCAAACCCCAGGCTTGGATCAGGCGTTTCTGTATGGAGTTTGCGTGCTCTCCACGTGCTTGAATGGCTTTCCTCCGGGTATGGCTTGGCGAGCTGTTCAGGGTGCACCATGCCTTCGCTTAGAGTCGGATGAGATGGGCGCCAGCCTCCCCGCGACCCTAATTAGGGTTAATCGGCTTAGAAAATGGATGAATGAATAAAAGAATGCTTTATTCAAAATATTAAAGTCAGTTAGATGGTTAAAGTTTTACATGAATTACAAATCACAGATACTTACTGCATTTCGGAAAATCTCTCAACTTTAAAGGAAACGGAGCTACAAAGAATACGATTTGATTTGAACAGGCTAGTCAGGTCGCCTGACTCTTGCTCTCCTGATTCTTTAGTAATCTTACTTCTAGCGTAGCCGCTTTATTTCTCATTCAGAAACATTTACAACATCTCACCTTAATGGCGGCCTCCCTGAGCGCCTCAAGCCTCTGGCGGCTGCTTTCCTTCATGCTCGCCACATCACCGAAGTCCCCCTTCAGGACACGCTGGAGGCCTAGAACAGCCTCAAACAGGGAACGCTCACTCTCATTCAGCTCCTTCTGGAACACCTCGAGCGTGTGCACCCGGAAGACGCGCTCAGCGTCCGAGAGCACCTGGTCGTGCTCCGCTGCTGCAGCTGCGGCCTCCAGCTTCCGTACGGCGGCGTTCTTCTGCCGCAGTAGTCTCGAGAGGTGGCGACAGTTCTCGGACACCCAGCGGTTCCTGCTGGAAGACGCCACCCCTTTGCCAGGACGGGGTGGAAGGACATCCGAGGCCAGGTGCTGAACTGGAAGCCCCAGCAGACTCAGATACAACAGAGTATACAGGGTTTGCATTCAGCTGGCTGGTCAAGTCAACTAGAGTTGAAAGGAAATATAAAAAAAATGTCAAAAATAATAGCAAAAACATCATGCTTCCTATCTCAGCCGACCCTCTGCGAAGGCGGGGTACACCCTGAACAGCCCGCCAGACCACTGCAGGGCCAAAACACATCCAACCATTCACACTCACACTCACACCTAGGGCCAGTTAGCCTAACGTGCATGTCTTTAGTCTGTGGGAGGAAACCGGACTACCTGGAGGAAACCCGTGCAATCACGAGGAGAACATGTAAACTCTACACAGAAACGGTCTTGCTGAGCCCGGGACAACCAAATCCTTTTTTTTGCTGTAAGGCGGACGTCCTAACCCCTACGCCGCCATTGAATGAGATGGATTTGTTTACATATCTGCCCTGAATTCTCATCAGACTGTTCCGTAGGCTTCATTCATTCATTCATTTTCTGAACTGCTTAATCCTAGTTAGGGTCGCAGGGAGGCTGGCGTCCATCTCAGCCGACTCTGGGCGAGGGCAGAGTACACCCTGGACAGCTCGCCAGGCCATCGCAGGGCTCCGTAGGCTTCATCATGAACCTAATTATTATTTATTGCAAAGCAAAAACTCTAGATTAAGCAAACATCCTACAAAAACACAGTCGGCATAGCTGAGCTCACGTGGGTGGGGCGTGGTGCTGAATTGTTCAAATAACACACCTGTCAAACAACAGGAACTCCTAGTTAACCGGCCAGGTAAAGTTAACACTCGGTGCATGTTTCAGTTTATTCTCTCTGGGGTTACTAGATATTAGCACTTGCGCACTCTGACTGGCTAATCTTCTCCTAGGATATCACATCCTGTGACCTGAAACATCACCAGAAAAAATGAGATAAGGAAGAAACGTGACTCGTTCGAAAGCCTTTTTTTCACGGTTCATTCAAGACTGTTTCCATGAAAAGGTACAACATTTGGAATGAAAGTATTTCAAGGTGGCGGCACGGTGGCGTAGTGGTTAGTATGTTCACTGAACATCTAGAAGGTCCTGGGTTCGATTCTCAGGCTCAGGGTGTTTCTGTGTGAAGTTTGCATGTTCTCAAGTGCTTGCGTGGGCTTCCTCCGGGTACTCCGGTTTCCTCCCACAGTCCAAAAACATGCACAGTAGGCCAATTGGCTGTTCCATAGCGCCCCTAGGTGTGACGTGAGAGTGAATTGTTGTACATGTGTTGGCCCTGCGATGGTCTGGCGAGCTGTCCAGGGTGTACCCCGCTTTCACCCAGAGTCGGCTGAGATGGGCGCCAGCCTCCCCGCGACCCGAAAATGATTGAATGAATGAATGAATGAATGTGATCCTAGTGTATAGGTGACATTGTAGGGGCACCTTTACTGACAGTATTATATCCGTTGTTGTTGTGAAAAATGTGTCATCTGTGCGCAGTAGCTTCCTTCAGTGGACAGAGACCACCACAGGACCACCACCACTAGTGGTCACCACATCCGCCTCACAGCAAGAAGATCCCCGGGTCCGGCAAGAGGCGTTTCTCTGTGACGCAAGCATTCATGTTTATGGTCTCCCAGACACCAAGAATGTAAATACTTGCATGGGTTTCCTCCAGGGACTCCGGTTTCCTCCAAAAGCCATGCACGGTAGGCTGATCGGATGTTTTTTAATTGCTCCTATGTGTGAGTGGGAGCGGGAGTGTGATTGTTGGGCCGCTACGATCTGGCTGGCGAGATGTTCAGGGTGTACCCCGCCTTCACCCAGTGTGGGCTGAGACAGACTCCGCCCTCCCGGCGACCCCAGTAGGATTAAGCGACTTGGCAAATCAGTGCGCGGATTCCTTCAGCACACCTGAAGGCAGAGGTTAAGGTGACGGGTTTATAATCCCGGTATCCAGTGACGGTGTCCAGACAGAGTCCGGCTCTGGCTGTGGAGTCTACAGGAGGAGATCAAGAGAGAAATCCTTCTGTATCAGACCCAAAGCTCAGACGGACACATTATTCATCACTACTCAAATACCATCATTATTTTATTATTAATAACAACAGGAAGGAAGCTCATGCATCATTTACTTACCTGGAAGGATATCTGTTCCAGGCTTGCACACACACACACACACACACACACACACACACACACAGACATCCCATGTGTCTTATTTAAACACACCCCCCCCCCCCGATCACCTGATATCACTCTCACGGCTCTGACAGCTGGGAGACAGTAATAAATAATGTGAGGTCGATACCTTGGAGAATGTGTGCAGCTCGCCTCGGCAGCCCTGCGCTCCTCAGAAACTGAAGGAAACAATCGGGCTCTTGTGTTTCCGCCCCTCTCCAGCCGCCACATACTAAAGTCCTCTGAGCCCGACAGGAGCGCCGTGTTCTTCATACACAGACCGGTTTGCGGCAGTCGTGGTGCCTTCACGTGCTCCGTGTGCCAGACTGTTTCCTAGTTGGGTATTACTAATGCAGTAGAGTAGAATAGAGTAAAGTAGAATAGAATAGAATAGAATAGAGTAGAGTAGAATAGAGTAGAATACAATAGAACACAATACAGATATAATAGATTAGGGTAGAATATAGTTGAATAGAATAGGGTAGGATAGAGAAGAATAGAAAAGATTAGAGTAGCATAGAATAGAATAGCATAGAGTACAGTAGAATAGAATAAAAGAGAGTTTAATAGAATAGAGTAGAATAGATTAGAGTAGAATAGAGTAGAGTACAGTTGAATAGAATACAATAGTGTAGAATAGAATAGAGTACATCAGAATTGAGTAGAATAGACTACAGTAGTGTAGAGTAAAACAGCGTAGAGTAAAGTAGAATAAAATACAGTTGAGTGGAGTAGAGTAAAATAGATTAGAGTACAATAAATTCGAGTAGAATAGAATAGAGTACAGTAGAATAAAATAGAATAGACTAGAACAGAGTAGAGTAGAATAGCGTAGAGTAGAATCAAATAGAGTTGAGTAAAGTAGTATAGATTAGAGTGGAATAAATTCGAGTAGAATAGAGTACAGTAGAATAGGGTAGAGTACAGTAGAATAGAGTAGAATATAGCAGGGTAGAATAGAATACAGTAGAATAGAATAGAATAGAATAGAGTGGTGTGTGTGTATGTATATGTATATATACAGTTCAAGGACGTACACATCAGGCTGTTCCAAATTGCCCCTTGGTGTGAGTGTGAGTGTGAATGATTGTGTGTGTGTTTGTTGGCATTGCACTGGTCTGGCTGAATCTTAAGGGTGTATCAGCTGGGACAGGTTCCAGCCTCCCTGTGAGCGTAATAAAGGAAAAAGTGGATAGAAAAATGAATGAATAATCTGGCAAAAATTCTTTATTTTCATGTTTTATAAAGTCAGAATGTTCATTTAGTAAACTTTTTGTTTGTTTAGTAAACTTGTTTTTTTTGTAAAAAGCCAGGATGAAGATGCTTTTAAGTGTGGTGATTTCTTCACTTTAACCATGGGATGAATTTGTAAACAGTAAACCGTGAGAGCTCGTGAATGCAGCACGCGAGTCTTTTAACTCGGTGTCGTTTCACGTCACTGTTTCACCACAGGTAGGTTCGAATCTCTGTTTCTCACCGACGAGCCCGAGTGTTGTGTAAACATCTCCGACATGGATAAACCCAGAGCCGTTAGCTCTTTAGATGTAGTACCCGGAGAACGCCCGTGGAGCTCACACTCGCCACAGAGCTTTTATTGAGCATCAGGTCTGAGTTTCACTAAAGGAGTCAACTCATGCTAACAGTTAGTCAGGCTAACGCTAGCTTCACAAACACCTGAGGAAATGTTACCGTTACTCCGACTTTCTACACATTATGGACTCATGTATTCCCAGGGACGTCACTTATTGAAAATGCGCATGCGTGTGACGGATTTCAAGCGTTTGTAATACACGAGATACAACTAGTTTATTACACACAAATGTTTCCACTTCCGAAACAAATCTACAAGAGCGCAGGGCCGAGTTGCATTGTGGGTAGTGTAGTTCTTCCCTCACGACCGTCAGTTGACTCCGGCATCAACTGTTTATTTAGTTATGAATATGAATAATAATAAATCACAATACAGTTATTAATATTCATATAAAATTATAAATAGACTTTATCCGGCAACAGACCACAAAAAAAATGTCCCTCTCCTGACGTCATCACTACGTTCCCTAGCGCAGGCCCAGCAGAGTCCCACGCATGCGCACTACAGGCTGTTGCCTATCAAGTTGGTCCAACAGCGGGGAGATAAAATGGTAAGATGGAAACATACCGGTGGACATGAACTTTATATCCGGACTCAGAGAGAGACAGAGGGGGGAGGGGGGTGTTCCTCATATCCGAGTGTGAGGAGGGTTTGGGATTTGTTCTCCGCCCGTGTCGTATTTGCCAAGTGTGTGTGTGTGTGTGTGTGTGTGTGTGTGTGTGTGTGTGTGTGTGTGTGTGAGAGAGAGAGAGAGAGAGAGA